>JANIMW010005181.1:0-69317 GCA_024582635.1 Todiramphus saurophagus
TGAGAAAGGCAGGATTCTCACCGAATATTGTGAGAACCTGAGAAAATCCCTCTACTAGCAGCTTTTCAGCATCCACAGGGTATACGAAGATGTGGTACAAAGAAGAATGTTGATGCTGTTCAAACATTTGCTCTGTTTAATTACATTGCATCATTTGGCTTATGTTTCTTCTGACATGTGCCCTTTCAGGTATATCTTCTGGACAGATTGGTTCCGTCCTGCAAAAATCATGAGGGCCTGGAGTGATGGATCCCATGCCTTGCCAATTGTGAATACAACACTAGGCTGGCCTAATGGCCTAGCCATTGACTGGAGGTAAGGACAACACAGAAGACAGAAAAGCTTTTTGAGCAACTGTGTTTCTTCCTTTAAATTGTTAGGGATTAAAAATACAGTAATTCTGTCAGGTTGTGTGCACTGGCACTTTTGTGCTGAAGACCTTCTTTTAAAATTTCTTGAGAAGCCTGTAAAATGTAAGATTTTCTCAGAATCCCTCCCCACACAGCCCAATGGCCTCTTGTCAGGTTTAATGTTATTATTTGAGAAAATGTTAGTGCTTCCTAATGGACAATGCCATTTGAAGAGATATGACATTTTCATTATTTCTAGTTCTCTAAGGCTGTACTGGGTGGATGCCTTTTTTGATAAAATTGAGCACAGCACCTTTGATGGGCTGGACAGGCGGACTCTTGAGCGTATTACTCAGATGACTCACCCATTTGGTCTTACTATTTTTGGAGGTAAGTCTGGCATTGAAAAATATGATCTCTTTTTATCACAATTTTTTTTTTCATATGATTCTCTGTAAGTATGTGAGATAAAATAACATGGCCTTTGTAATACTGCTCTTCCTATAAAAAGCACTGACTGAAAGTTTCTATTAAAAAAATATATATTTAGTACTTCTTGCTCATTTTTAGGACTGTTTTTATGTATATTTCTGTTTAAATTATTTGAGGCAGATCAGGTAATCCTTTTAGTACAACAATGCAGATATGCTGTACTAATTATAGCTGCCAAGGTGGGCTACACATGCTGGACAGAAAAGGTATGTCACCTCCATAGAGATGATAAGCAATTTCAGGATTTTATTAATTGTATCTAGAGATTATCACTGGATTTATATTGTGTGTGAAGAAAGATGTCAGCATTTAACCCCTTTTGATTTTTGTGTAAAAATATTCTAAATTTTTTTTCTGTAAAGTTGTCTTAATGAATGACTTTTAAAATTTCTTTGAAATTTGAAATGTCACTTGAGTCTGTTATATCTCAATTTAACTGAAATCTGAGAGGGATTGTATTTCTGAGTTAGGTCTGCCTGTGACTGAAGGATTCATTTTAACTGCATTAATGGTGAGAGTCTTTCTGTCTTTTTCATGAAAAATTATTAAATTATTAAAAAACTTACCAGCTTTTTCCCATAATGCTTGATCTGTTATGCCCTATTGCTCTGTAATTGTTATATGTTAAATGTCTTTCAAAAACAGGTTATGCCTATTTCACTGATTGGAGACTTGGTGGAATAGTTCGAGTGAGGAAGTCTGATGGAGGAGAAATGACTATTATTAGGAGGGGCATTAGTAACATAATGCATGTCAAAGCATACGATGCTCATTCCCAAATAGGTGAGCTCTTTTGTTGTACAGATGAAAGACACGAAATAAGGAATATGAGATAAAATATCAGGACAGCAGGTTTCCACTCTCAATTTTAGAAATGACTTTACTGAATTGTAACTGGCATGCAGGGCAGGCAGCACAGGCACTTGCAGTCACATGCTGTGTATTTTACTGTATGCAGTTTTCCTCCACCACTTCTGTTGCTTTATATAATAACCATGTAAAATGAAATTATGGTTCCATTGTATTTTTTTGTTAGTTATATCACCAATTACAACCTTGTATTTCTCTTTTTCTGGTAGAATTATTAGTTAAACTGAACTATTTGTTTTGAGGAATTGTGTAAATGTTTATTAATCCAACTACTATTCTTAAAGTAATCACTGTGCCTAAGTCTTTATTTTGTTCTTCTTTTCACTGCTGAAGTCTATGCAATTGTATGACCTAAGCCAAGGATTTTGTGTTTTAGGTAATTTAGGAAAACACCCAATGCACTTATCAAGCACATGATCAAACTGTGTGCTCACCATCTATTTGGTGTCCAAAGATTGTCTCAGGTCTCTCAGCCTTGCTCAGACCAAGGTCCTCATTTGTGGTAGTATACTTGTTTCCAGACAGTTGCTCAAATTTGTAAGAAAAATAGATGGACTTTAATAATATGTTCTTGGCTTCCATAAACATTTGTGTCAATGAAGAGTATATGGAATGTGGGACTTATTGTTATGACTTATTACTGGTATTACAGTCAGTGAACTTGACCCTGTTTTGCAGTGTATGCAAAACTAGGATTTGCTACAGCATCCTTTTTTTCCCCCACAAACATTCTTTTACAGTTACTGTGTACTTTTAATAGTTCCTTGCTGGTATCTGTATAGTGATCTTCTCTATTGCTTTTTAAGGTTCTAACTACTGTAACAGAGGAACAAATCCCAATGGAGACTGCAGCCATTTCTGCTTCCCAGTACCAAATTTTCAGAGAGTTTGTGGTTGTCCTTATGGCATGAAGCTGGCTTCAAATCAGCTGACATGTGTTGAAGACCCATCCAATGAGCCACCCACTTTGCAGTGTGGCTCCTACTCGTTTTCCTGTGGTAATGGAAGATGTGTCCCTCGGTACTATCAGTGTGATGGTGTTGATGATTGCCATGATAACAGTGATGAACAAAACTGTGGTTCTTTAAGTAAGTAATCCTTGTAATTTCAGTTAGTATTTGTTGTTTACAAGAAAGTTTGATGGGTCAATCTGAATTTGTTGGAATAAACCTCAATTTTTTAGAGTTTTTTCTATGGATAAATCCTGAAACCTACCTGAGAGATTAGTTACTTTGAAAATTATTTAGATAACTCATGGGAATATGAGATTCAACACTGTCCACCTAAAGAATGCATGAAAATATTCATATCTCACTAATTCTCATTATAGACTGAGAAAAATTTATCCTCTAAAGAAAAAAGTTGTCTATTTTTTTAGATTTTTATAAATTTTGAAAGATAGTGGAATATCACTTGCTTGCCTAATTTTGATGCATGGAGAGGGGCAAACCATCTTAATAAAGATTAAGACATTTAAAAAATAACATCATAAATAAATTAAAAAAGAAATAAAACCATATGCATTGTCTAACCTTCCTCTAACATTAGAGCAGCTCCTTTTATTTCATTTAACATCTGAATAGAAATGTCATGATTTTCATTATATTTGGGCAGTTATGAACTATTTGTTACATATGGAGTTTTATATTGTAGTGGATTAAAAACACGGTGGTTCATTTCCTGGTTTTACTGTAGTGTGTCTCACACAAATATTTTGTTGCTCAGATAAATTGAGAGTAGGATAAATGTAGTTGATAAGATACTGAAGAGTTCTTGGCTTTTATGACTTGGCTTTTTTTTTTGGTGCTTCTTTCTTTAGAGTTTTTTTTTCTTCTAAATCACAAATAAGAAAATAGGACATAAAATGTACTCCTTTAATGCACAGTGTTAGCTAGTATGACTAAAGTACAATCTCTATTTCTTTTTAGTGGGCTATTTTAGAATAGCTAGAATGTCTTGAGGTAAAGGAAAGTATAAAGCAAATGGGTACTTGAAGTTCTTTTTCTTGTTCTTTAGGCTGTTTTGAAGTGCTCAACAATTTAGTTTTTAATTGATTCTTGCAGCTTAAAAAAGCTTGTAAATATTCAGTTTGTTTCTACAACATGTTGGCATGACAGACATTTTCATTTTAAGCAATGTACATTTTAGAATTTGATGCCTATTTTAGATATTCAGGAATTATACTAAATGAATTGAATACTCTGGCAGGGAAGGCAAATTTTGGAGATCTTTATAAAAGTGTCCTCCTGGTTTGTTTTCCGTTTAGACAATACTTGTGCTTCATCAGCTTTTACCTGTGCCAGTGGACAGTGTATTCCAGGTCGCTGGCATTGCGATAAACATAATGACTGTTTTGATGGCAGTGATGAATTGCATTGTCCTACACAAGGACCCACTTCATGTCCTGTAACCCAGTTCACCTGTGACAATAGAAGATGTATTCCTAGGATCTGGCTGTGTGATACTGATAACGACTGTGGTGATGGGTCAGATGAAAAAAACTGCAGTGAGTATTACAACTGTCTCTTGTTTTGTAAACAACTCTGTATGTTTACATAGATACATCAGTTGGTGTAAGGATGGTAAGTGAAATTTGGAAGAATGAAATAATATCTAAGTTAGAATTATTATTTTACAATTTGTAAGATGTGGAAAACTCATTAATTTGAACTACCAGGGCCATGCAGAATGCAGAAAAAGAATTTAAAAAATAGAAAGGGGCAACTGTGATAGTTACAATCATAGTGCTGCATAGTGTCATCCACTGCAATTTACAGCAAAAAGCACCTAAAGCTTAGATGTTTTAAGCACTTATTTCATGAGTGATCTCAGTAATGACTAATGGTGTAGTCAGCTAATCTAGTCTGGAATTTTCTACCAGTAGTAAGACAGTAGTTTTTCCAAATACGTTCTTTGGTGTCATTTACCACTCAGTGGAGTCTTCTATTTGTTTTGCATGAGTTCAAACCTACATATGAATAAACAATTACCTGATACTAATGTATTAGTGCTTTTATTTTATTTGATTACTAGTTGCTGCATTACCTGCTGGAAGTTAGTGGTGGCATCTTTTTCCTGTCTCAGTGTTATGCTAATTTCAGAAGAGAGAAAAGAAACACATCTGTGTTTATTGGCATTCTTAACAGCTTTCACAGGTACCTGTGAACCCAGGCAATTTCAGTGTCCAGACCATCGCTGTATTGACCCATTCTATGTCTGCGATGGAGACAAAGACTGTGTAGATGGTGCTGATGAGCGTGACTGCGGTAAGTGTAACTTTCTTGAACATCTCCTTATGGTCTCCTCACTCTTGCCCCCTGAGGAGCTTTTGGTGACCTCTGTATTACCAACACCAAGATAGCCGAATGCATAGTAAACTTATCCATAGATTACCCTCGTTTATGATGCTTGGTTTAGCATTTTAGTAAGCCCTTTGCTCTCTAGGCTGGTTGTGGAGGGCTGAAGTCTGTTTCCTATGTTTTCCATAGATTCCAAGGTTACTGCATTTTCTGTGTCACAGGGAAATCATTGTCTTAGTGGAACTTTGCCTCCTGATATCATGCCTGACTTGGGCACCTGTAGAAAAAATGGGTGTAGTCTATCTCAGCAAAATAAATATTTTTTTTATAATTATATATATATAAATTTTTTTTTTTTTAATTTTGTAGTATATAACTGCAGTGCCACAGAGTTTAAATGTCTGAGTGGAGACCAGTGTATCAGTACTTACTACCAGTGTGATGGTGTTTTTGACTGTAATGATCACTCGGATGAGACTGATTGCCGTAAGTAAATTGATGCTGAAGGAAAGGTTTCAGTTATTGAGTGGTGCTTCTGAAAATGTCCTTTATCTGCTATGTCAAATAACTGCCACTACTGTCCTTAAAAACCTCAAAACTATTTTTAGGGAAATCTGTCTATAAATTGTTTTTTCTGAGCAGAAATTTCAAACACAGTAGGTTCCAGCTCAGGACTAGATATTTCTGGCAAGAAGTAGAATTTGCATTCCTTTTGGCCCTAACATTTTGTTTTATTTGGCATCAAAGTGTGAGGGTTTAAAAGTAAAATTAGGTAGTCGATTCAGCTAGAAAAGTGAAAACCTTGTATGCATGAGAGTTAGACCGAAACCTTTCCTTGAGTAATTTTTTACATTTAGGCTAGTTAAAATGTTGCAATTCAGTGCTGTGAAAACTAGTTTCAGCTATTAATTTCATATTGCTTTGAACAAGTACTTAAATATGGATACATGCTTGCTCAAAATAATACAACAGTTGAATTGCCTTGTTCACCATATTATGAAGTAGGAGTTAAATTGATCCAATTCTGAAATGTCAGATAGATCGACTGTGATTCTATGGCTTGATCTAAAAGCAACATGGTTCTTAATAGTCTTGTAACTACTTACGAAAAGGTGAACTGAACATAGTGATTTCACTTCTCTGTTGAAAATTGAAAGTTTCTGAACTGTTGAATGTTACCGTTTTAGCTACAAGACCACCAGGGATGTGCCACCAGAATGAATTCCAATGTCAATCAGATGGCAATTGTGTTCCTGCTAACTGGGAATGTGATGGCCATCCTGACTGTGCAGATGGCTCAGATGAACATCATAGATGTCCTGCCAGGACCTGTCCTCCATCTCTTTTCCGCTGTGATAATGGCAACTGCGTCTATCGAGCATGGATCTGTGATGGTGATAATGACTGCAGGGATATGAGCGATGAGAGAGATTGTCCTACTCAACCTTTCCGGTGCCCCAGCTGGCAGTGGCAATGTCCAGGTCACAGTATCTGTGTGAATCTGAGCAAAGTATGTGATAATTCTGCTGATTGTCCTAATGGAGCTGATGAATCCCCGTTGTGCAGTAAGTTTCTCTTCAAGCATCTCCTATAGCCTACTATGTGCTACGGACTCAGAAAGAAATGGAATATTCAGCATGCTCTTTTTAGTGCAGCAGTATTTCTAGCAGAAATTGCAAGCATGTTGAAATTAGAGCTCAAATTACGAAGTGGAACTTGCTTGCGGTGAAAGGAGACTACAGTGATGACTGATGAATTCATTAGCTATGTCTAGTCTTGTGCTATGAATTCAAATATGAATTCCACTGATTTCAGTATAGGTTTTTAAATAGCAATATGGGAAGGAGCTTGGTTTTCTCAACACATTTGCTAAAGCATGGTGTGCTTTAAGTTCAGATAAAATTTGATTCAGCCCTTAATAGTTTCTTTAAATTTCTAACTTCAAAAATCATTAAAAAAATCTAAAAGCTCACAAGTAGCCAGAATTTGTATTTAAGTTGATTATCAATTGATTTAAGCATAACCTTTTTCTTTCTTTCTTTCCTTCCTTCTTTCCTCCTTCTTCCCTTTAATCATTGCACATTCTCAGATGAACCCCAGCCAGGTATGACTATTAATTATTTAAAATTATTTTCTATTAATACGATTTTAGGCTTGAAGTGGCACGGTAGATTTTTGTATATTTCTAGATAGTTTAGAAAAGTGTCTTGTAAAAGTTCAGTCAGCCTTCTGGTTAGCATTCATTTAACAGGATTCATTAGTACATACAATGTTGTTACCTGCCTTTGTCTGCATTGTGCGTGTTATATTCTCCATAAGGTCTTCATTCCAGTCTCACAGTGCATAATTGATATTGTGCAGCCATGTTTTAGCAGCAGTCTTAGGCTAGTAATGCAATTGCAAAGTGTTTGCCATAAGAAGCTTTTGTTAACTGTTTGCTTACTTCCTTCAGATCAGGAGAGCTGCTCTGACAATAATGCTGGCTGCACTCATGAATGTATTCAAGGACCCTTTGGAGCTCAGTGTACCTGTCCTATTGGATACCAGCTTGCAAATGACTCTAAGACCTGTGAAGATATTAATGAATGTGACCCTCCAGGTTTTTGTAGTCAGCACTGTTACAATGAGAGAGGATCTGTTAGGTGTTACTGTGATGAAGGATACATTCTGGAAAACAATGGGAGGACTTGTAAAGCCGCAGGTGAGGAACATTGATATCAACCTAAAGAATGACAACAATGCATGGAAAATGTCCAGCTCTCCATTTTCATGTTGTTCTTCTTTAAAAGAGGTGATGTAAACAGCCACTTCAAGTTAGTTGTTCATGGCAGATGACTTTGACTATTGAAACTGTCAGCTGAGGGGCTACTTGGAAACCTTGATTTCCTTGAAGTATTTGAATTAAAACTGTAATTTTTAATCCTGGAATGGTCAAAAATAACATTTCTGCATAAAAACAGTGCCAGGCACCTGTAAGCCATAGGTTAAAGTTTGCTCTGTATACAATGCTCACAATTTTTAAGTCCCAGCCTTTCACAAAATTTACCTAGTGCCTATGCCACACTATGTACAAGAGCTTTCATGCTCCAAAGCTATGTCAAATTACTCAGCGTTTCTTTTTCTTACTGAGTTACTGTTGAATAGATTACTGGTTTATTTTCATTTCTTTTGACAGAGTCTGGGAATCTTCTTTTGCTGGTGGCAAGTCGTAACCAAATCGTTGTGGACAACATCACCTCTCAGTCACACAGTATTTATTCTCTAGTTCGGGATGGGAGGAATA
Organism: Todiramphus saurophagus; assembly: GCA_024582635.1. Lineage (NCBI taxonomy): Eukaryota > Metazoa > Chordata > Aves > Coraciiformes > Alcedinidae > Todiramphus > Todiramphus saurophagus. The sequence goes on from JANIMW010005181.1 coordinate 8,295, forward strand.
TTGTGGCTATTGATTTTGATTCAATCACAGATCGTATCTTTTGGTCTGATACAACACAGGATAAAATTTGGAGTGCTTATCAAAATGGGACAGACCGAAAAATAGTAAGTTTTGCTGAGTTATTCTTGTCTCTTCATTGTGGCAAGAAAATGAAGACCCTGTTATCTCCAGTTAGCAAAGGGGAATAGGGAAATCCTAACACAGTAAGAAGAGAGATAACAGACAAAGTGAAACAACTTTGTAGATACTAAGCCAACATTTCATATAGCTTTTTGAAAAAGAAAGCTGAATGCTTTCAAGAAGCACTTTTGTAACATTGGACTATTAAGCTCTTTTTCCTATTGGTAGATTCTAACTTCTTCAAGAGACCTAATGAAGTTAGTGAGTGTTTGGGTATATGCTTTGTCAGCACTTTCGATACGTGCATGGTGACTCATTCTGCCTAAGACACTTAGAAAATGTTGGAGATTTGGTTCCCCATTTTCCCATATCTATAGAAGTGGAAAGGGTAAAAATTTAATATAAACTAGTTTGTTCTCTCTCTCTCCCCCCTTTTTTCTTTCTTTTTTTTTTCATTTTTGTTATTAAACAGGTGTTTGACAGTGGTGTCACCGTGACTGAAAGTATAGCGGTAGATTGGGTAGGTCGCAACCTTTACTGGACAGACTTTGTTCTGGAAACAATTGAAGTCTCTAAAATGGATGGGAGCCACAGGACTGTGCTGATTAGTGAAAATATAACAAACCCAAGGGGACTAGTGTTAGATCCCAGAATTGAGTAAGATTTTTTTTATGTTTTGTTTTGAAAAGATGCATATTTTATGATGTAACAATATTCAGATTGGATATCCCAGAATCATATTATCATTTACAGTTACAAGTAGAAGAGAAAATGTATGGCAATTTTTAAAAATTGTGTGTTTGCAGAGTTGATTTAAGGTTTGAAGTCGTATGGTAATTATTCGTAATCTATAGCTCTGTTTCACCGTAACAAGGTGGTTTGGTTTTTTTTTTTTTTTCCTGTAGAACAGATTTTCCTATGTTTGCTTCCTAGTTAAGAACTGTTAGTTCAAAATTCTGATGTGTCATTGTCAGCTGGTGGTAAACCACAAACTTACATGTAATGCACGTGGTTTGCCTGCCTGGCAAGGAACAGGTTACTTCCTAGCCCCAAGTCTAAAATAATTGTACTGTATTAGTGTTTTCACAAAAGCACTTTCCCATTTTAGATGAGTAGCATAGAGTAAATGGAACGTCATGATTTGAACTGTTCATGTACAATCTTTTAATGTTTTTTAAGCTCTTCAACACCTTGAACTCTGTTTACTGACAGCCTCATGGAGCTCTTCAGTTACAGCACTGTTGATATTATCAGTGGATGCCTGTAAAAGTACAAACCCATATCAAATTATTGTTTAGCAACTGGAGAATCAGATCCTAATCAATGTTGAAAAACCATGATAAGTAGCTTCTATATGCTGCTATTATTGACAAATGAACACAGCAGTAGAAGTATTAAAGGCATTTTTACAACAGAAATTATGGTAATATCTTAAGTGAACATATTGCTGAAATGAGTAATCTCAGTATCATTGTGTAGGATCTTTCTTAAAAAGGTTGTTTCTCATTTTTTGCTGAGTCTTCATGTAACTTCTGTCAGTAGGCAGCTAGGGTTTTTTTTTCAGCTTGGTAACCCCAAGTTACTTTTTTCAGTGCTCATGTAATGTTCTGGACTGACTGGGGCCAAAACCCTCGAATTGAAAAAGCCAGCATGGATGGCAAAATGCGAACAGTGATTATTAACAGTAAAATCTACTGGCCAAATGGACTCTCCATTGATTACCCAAATAAACTTCTCTATTTTGCTGATGCTTATCTTGATTATATTGATTTCTGTGATTACAATGGAAACAACAGACGACAGGTGGTTGCAAGTGATCTGGTAAGAAACCATTGTTTTCCCATGTCCTTGCTGATAGTAGTTAAAAATGTATTAGCATTGTCATAGATTTGGATGTATTTTTCTTCAAAATACTTGAGTGAAGCAGATATGAAGTATTTAATCTGCTTGTTAACGCTCAAAAAAGAAGAACTGCATATCCTATTCACAGACTCTCAGGAGATCTTCAGCAGAACTTGGAGCCAAGTGCCTCAGCTACTGGGAGACTTAGTGCTTCAGATCATTCTCGTTTGTTCTGTCTGTATTATGCATAAGGTCTAAAGGTGATATCTGACACTGCTGCTACTAGCTGGTGTGTTTGCTGTAGGCAAAGGTAGTACAAAAAAAACTCTGCAGAACTTGCCCTGGTCACCTGTGCGTGTCAATTCTTGACAACAATGAAGGATTTTGTGCTGCCTGCATAGCACTTCATGAAGACCATCCCTCTTACAGGCTCTCTCCCAGTGAAGTGCTGCTGTCAACCTGTAGCACTGTCCCTGTACCAGCACAATAGCTCAGGTGTTCAGCGGGTACATAAGCTGGTACAAAAAGCCATATGTATATTTTCAAGAATTGAACCTCGGGGCTTTTATTTTTGGCTAGAGAGACAATTCTTCTGAAATAGGAGCTGGTGTAACCTTTCTTGCCTCACTCCAAGTTTTCTGAAATTTAGATAAGCCACCTTTGACCCTCTTGTAAATTATAGGGATGTTTATCAGAGATGCAAGGTCTTGACAGGTCCATAACTCCTACTAGGCATTTCCTCTTGTGCCCTTGAAAATCTACAACTGGCTCTTTATCTATTGGTTTTCTGTGTTCTGCCCTACAGTTAGACTGCTTTGTTAATTCCTTATGTTGTACAGCTAACAGGGTCTACATAGCATTTTTGATTAAAAAAAAATTATATATTTACCCCATAACTAATGTCTTGTTTTCAGGCAGTAGATGATATTTCATACTCTGTTGCTGAAAAACCTCTGTTGAGACACAGCTGCTTTTTTTTTCTTTTTTTTTTTTTTTAATTTATATTATGCTCAGCTTTGTTGTTACTTCATTGCAGGCTAATCTCCAGAAGTAAGTTGATAAACATCCTTGCCTTTTAGATATTGCAGCATCCACATGCTCTAACTGTCTTTGAGGATTTTGTGTACTGGAGTGACCGCTATACTAATCGAGTAATTCGGGCCAATAAATGGCATGGTGGAAACCAGACAGTTATGATTTATAACATTCACCAGCCTTTGGGGCTTGTGGCAGTCCATCCTGTAAAGCAACCTAATGGTAAGTCCAGCAAAACAACCTTGGTAATTACAAAAATAAGCCATGCAGTCACGTGATGCTTGGGCGCTCCTGGAATCAGTCTTGTCAGCAAATGGACTGGGTTAAAACAAGCAAATAATTCATACTGTTGACTTGCAATTGAAGGTCATTTCAGCCTGTCCAACCTGCTGAACTAGCCAGTCCAACCTGTTGTTTGATGAAAGTAACCTAGGCAGCATAATGTCTAACCCAAGAGAATAACAAGGAAATAGTATGTGTACCTTTTTCTTGCACTTTGTTTTGAATGTTTTATAAGAAAATTGGAGCATTTTTGGAAAGGATTTTAATTTTAAAAATGTGTATCTATGTCATACCAAGCTCAATTCTTTGTATGTTAATAATATCATTCTTATAGACAGGATTACTGTCATCAGCCTTCTCTAAAAGCACTTGATTCTGTATTATTTTACTTAATGAAATAATTGTTAAACCCCTTCATGGCATTCAGGATTCCCTCTGACAACATACGGAATTGATCTTTTCTAGCTGAAAGGCTGTAAAAAACCAAAACCTATAATTTTTTCTTTCTGTTAGGTAGTATTATCTCCCAAACCAGACTTTTCATCATTTTATGGCATGACTTGAGGAGTGGGAAATATATTGACATGAATTTTGGCTTTCATTTTCTGCTGTATTTCTTGTGTCTGAAGTGTTTCTGATGAATAATTACAAGAACTTTTTTTTTTTTTTTCCTTGAAAGCTTTCATACCGGGGGGTGGAGACTTGCATCTGAGTAAGACACTAGTCATTTCAGTGCTATATTTGCTTTGGAACAAAACCTTCCTCAGTCATGTTCAGAGATAAAGCTACTTACATTCTCTCTGCAAATTGTTCAGTCTCCAGAGGATACTGTTAATTTATACATCATAGTTCTGGTTTAAGAGGTTTTATTTTACAACTCAAGGTTTAAAAAACTTTCTACTACTGGTGGAGAAAATGATTTATTTTTCTTTATTTTATTAAATTAGTAAATTTATGTTATTTTGACTTCTGTTGTACTTTTTGTGGGCATACAGAAGAAAAAAATAAAGTACTTGCAAAATAGCCAGTTTACAGATGAAGAAATAATTATTTGCTTATTGAAATTCCAGATGCACTTTTAAAACTGTCATGCACTCTCCTTTGTTATAAATCATTAGATCTTGCACCAACTAGAGCTTAGATTTATTATTCTGATGAGATGAATAATTTTACTACAGTTTTAGTTCTGAATTTATGCTGTTGTTTTATTGTCATCTTGTTAATTTGTTTTCAGTACTTGTTAGTTTTAATATTAGGAACAATCATGTAATTTCGTGGAACTTCTTAGAGTAAGGCTTGTTGCAATTGCTAAGGGTATGCTCAAAATCTGATTTTTATTTTCTTCTGAAGATAGCTCATCCTGAAAAATTCTCCTTAGCAGCCAGTTTGTGGAAGTGATGTAAAGGGTTGAATTTTAGTGTATAGTAGTAACAGCAGTCATCAGAGACCTTTTTTTTCTGTCTTTTTTACATTTTACCAGGTTAGACTGACAGTTTCAAAGTGATCCAAGGAATTATGCATTGAATTCCCACTACCTTTGAACCGAGGTGTTTGCAGCTATTTTATCTCTTTATTTCTCTCCAAGAAGCTTCAGTAAATAATTGAAATCTCTCATCTAGAAGGGTTATAATGAACAAAGGCTGAAAGTCCTGCAGGGCTCCTGCTACAATTAAGAAAAATTTAAAAAGAAGTTTTGAAAGGTTTTCTATGGCGTAAAAAAATTGAGAAGCCCACTGTGGTAATGGTACTGGTTTTATATGAAAAATTATATCCTCTTAGGGTGTTTTAATGTATTGATTGTGATTCTTGGAAATAATGTAATTATTTAATTTTAAGGAAATAGCAAAACTGACTTTGAGCTGGTTTGGTATTATCAGTAGCAATGAGATTGAATATTCTTTCATACTGTTACAATTACTAATACTTTCTTTTTCTTTTCAGATATCAATTCTTGTGCATCATCTCCCTGTAGCCACCTCTGCTTGCTTTCTTCATCTGGTCCACTTTTTTTTTCCTGTGCTTGTCCTTCAGGATGGATGCTTTCTCCTGATAACAGGAACTGCATGAGAGGTACAGCAGTAATAATTAGAGATGAAAAAAAAGACCTGACACTGTCAAATCCATCCCTCCATCAGGCAAAAAGCACAATTCAGATCTTTGGGCTGCTGCTCGTGAAATCCAGGTCCTGATCTTTTGGTTTCCTCTACTCAGGAGAGGTGCTTTACCTGTTCCTCCTCACTCTGGTCAGCCTATCTAAACTGCTGTGTTTTGAAATTCAGTCAAAATTTCACAGCTTGAGCTTTTGCCCTCCCGTTTTGTCAAAAATCACTATGCCAAATGCAGAAGGTCTAGAAGCATAGCCTAAAATTAGATGCTAGAGGTGATGCAGCTGTGACAGAGCTAACCTTTGCAAAGAAAACATCATAGCAAAAATACCACTGAACTGCCTTACAAGATTTGTAAAACTCGTTCAGCCAATTCGTTTTTTTAAAAAAACAGTCACAAAAATTCAAATTACTAGCAGTCAGTTGGTGACCGGAAATTTGACCAGATCACTTTTGTCAGATGAAGCATTCCTTATTCATTTTTCCATCAGTTGTAGAGATATAAACTGCACTTTAGTGCCTTCCTAGTTAGGAAGCTTCAAATCACTGAAATTTAAGAAATTATCTTTGGGATGAGCTAAAACTAGAAATCTGTGTCAGTTAAAAGATCCTTTTCTTTTCAAAATATCTGAGTTTTAATAGTCATATCGTGCTGCTTTCTTCCTTATACTTAGCAGTGCGTTCCTTAAAAAGCTGTATTGCACTCATGTTTTTCTTAGCAACAGTAAAAGAATTACCAATTTCTATAAACTGAAATGAAGTACAAATTTGTTTAGTCTATTGAAAAAAAAGAGGGTTTAATTTAGAAACCTGTACTGGTTTTAGTACATGCAGGCTCACAGAAGGATCACAATAAAAGAATTGGAACATGGCAGTAACGGAGCACATGCTTGTGTAGAGGTTGACCCAGTTCTGGCAGTGAATTGAGCTATTGACAGATCTTATCTTTATTTCCCACATGTTACAAAGTTCCCTCTGTCTACCTTAGGTAAAGTTGTGGCCCTTTTATAAGTTACATGATTGCTCAATTTAAATTGTGTAAGAGAGAAAAATATCCTTCTGTGAAGCACTATTCTTTCAAAATATAGGGACTTATTTTTTCTTTTTAGATGGAATTTATACATTTAAAACAGTATGTAAAAAACATCTACAGTTTTGTGGAACTTTTTTATATAACGTATTTGCTGAAGTTTGGCAAATCAGAAAAAGTTATTAAAAATATGCTGAATCTTGATAAAATATTTCAATTATTGCTAATGATTACAAAGGAATAGGCATTTGACATTTTTTTTTCTAATACTTACTATTATCCTTGCTGTCATCGTTTATTTTAATAGGCCAGCACAAACTTTCTGAGCTGCATGCATTTGGTTGCCCAGTGTCTCTACAAAACAATAATATTGCTGGTCTCTGCCTACTTTGTTTATATATTGAATACTGATAACTTTATGTTGGTGGAAAGTTAATGATTCTAGATTTGCACCATTTCTAGCCTTACATAAGATGATGGATGCTACTATTAAAAGATAGCCCTTGCACTTATTTTACTTTAAACTACATTTGAGGTTGATATTAAAGAGGGCAATGTAGCAAAATGGCTTGGACACAAAGCAAGGAATTTGTGTATATTAAAATCTTGTGTTAATAAGATAAATTTGCATATTTAATATAACAACACATGAATTTTATATGGATTATCATTCATCATGTAAACCTGTATTAAGAATTGCAGAAGTTATATTAATGTCTATCTGATGAAACTGCACAGATTTTAGGTCTGTATAGCTCAGCAAATTTGCTCTATTATCCATTACATGAACGAGGACTAATCAGACTATCCAGATTGACCGGGGTGTTAAAGGAAGCAATCAGCAAAAAAATTCAGTAGAATATAATTGCTTTAAATGAGACTATGAAGTTTCTAAAGTACAAGCAATCTAGCCTAGAGAATTCTCATATCTGTATTTCAGCAGAATTCGGTAGTGCTGTACTGTGTACAGTTAGAAGAGGAGTAATGATTCTGGGGTCTTGTATGCACTGGAACAATTTCATGCGAATTTAGCTGGTCTTTGCAAATGGAAAAAAAATGGAAGATGTCCAAGAATTTCACAGGCAGAGCTAGCTATATGTCTTCAGGCAATTGTTTTCCAAAATGTGATTTTTGTGCTGCGACAAATGGTATCTGAGCTTGAAACAAATTTGAAATATAACTCCAGCTGCCAGGGAGAAGTATGGAGAATAATTTTTGAGATGTGCAATAATGCTGTGGTTTGTGGTTTCCAATGTCAAAATTCTCACTGCGAGTTTCATATAAATGTATTAAGCAGCTAGTGAAGAAAATAAAAACAAAACCAAGTCTTTGATCTGTTATAAAAGAGGAAATGGGTTACTGCCACCCTTTGTGCAGCAGCACCTGAGTTCCCTAGCAAGTCTATCGAGTGGTAGCTTGTGTCTGTGGAGAGAAGAGGCTAGAAATTGTTCTCCAAAGGCAAAAGCACAAGGAAGAAGGGAATTGATGTTCAGGGGATTCCCTACTTTCTAGCAGGTGAGAAATGAAGTTGTTGACTTACTCAACAGATCTCCAGTGCATTTTCTCAGATCATTCCTCTGGGTGCCATTTAAGAATAAAGGTTCAAGTTTACCTAAGACTATACACACTATAAGGGAATATCTCTACTCCCTTAGAGAATAAAGAAGAAAACACAATACTGCAGTTATATTTAATAATAAAGGTCAGCAATTGCTGCAGTGACACTGTACCTTACTTGTGAATCCTGCTCAATAGGCATTAGAGCCCATCTAAGGCATATTCTGGAGAGCTTTGTCCTGCTGGTTCCCGTTCTCGGAGATTTGAAAAAGCTGCTCAGAGCAGCTGCATGAATGTACTTCTTCCCTTGGCCAGTAATGAGTGATCCTGCCTTATTTACTTCCTCCTCCTCAGAATTTGCTTGCACGTGCATTGTGATTGAGCAGTGCTGAAACTTTGTATAATAATTGATAACCTCACTCAACGTGAGGGAAGAAATTTATAGGTAAGTGGTTGCAAAACATCAGGGGTAATGTTCAACCATTCTCAGCATCAGGGAACTTTTGGGTGGGAGAGGAGAAGCATGTCATAATGCCATCTTTTTGATCAGAAACAACTCTGAATTACATTATATCTTTTCACAGTTGAACACCCTTTCCTTATTGCTGTCAGAGAGAATATAATTTACGGAATTTCTCTGAACCCTGAGGAGAAGACAAATGATGCTATGGTTCCAATAGCAGGAGTTCAAAATGGTGTTGATGTTGACTTTGATGACTCTGAACAGATGATTTATTGGGTTGAAAATCCAGTAAGTTAGTATTTGTGTTCAAAATGTGCACTAAAATAAGACTTTTTATTTTAAAATAATGTTTGTTTTGACTTTTTGACTGAAATTTTGACTGAAATATATTAGCATTGCAGGTAAGAGTTTTGATAAATATAATTAAAAGGAATGAAAGGCGATTTTGGAGTTTTTTTGAGTTAGTTTATTTCCTCCCTTCGAGAAAAGCGTTGCTTGTCTATTACCACAAGTCCTCTTCCTTGCCACTGTTTTGCCTCCATCCATTGCATGTTTGGATTTTCTTGGGGCTTGTGTAGAATTTGTAGTTGCAATTTCTCTGCCAGCATTGGCAACAGTTGTAGTTAGTTGTACTTAGAGCTCAAGTGGACATCCGTCAACTTGTTCACTCTGTCTGAAGCTAACTCAGGAAGCAAAGATAAACATTAGTCTTCCCTTTCTACTTGAAAAGCACTTACGAAGTATTTTAATCTTCAGCTGTCATGTTCCATAAGTTATTAATTGTAAATGTCTATAATAGGCAGAATTCCTAACTGTCTTTAAAGTGCCTATCATACTAAACACTGTCATAAATATTCAACACCCATCAGGCTCTCTAAGTAGGGTTTATACAGTACCAAAAGTTGTCCTACTTTCCTACTTTTTTTTTTCTGTAGGCCCAGGGATTCAAGAACACGTTCATTTGCAAATAGCACTACCTTGTTAGGATTCAGCAAGCAGCACTCTACTAGTGTCTCGGAAATTCTACCTATTTAAGCCAGCTGTGAATTTGGCCTGGAGTTCTTGTTCAGATTTTTGTCATCTGATACGTTGATTCTTTTCTGAAGTACAATTCTGTACTGAGATATTTAGACAATATGCTACTATCATGGTAACGAAGCAATTTAGAATATCCATGGACCTAACGATCACTGGGTGTTTTTCCTAAAGCTGATTCTACCTTGTTCTGCTCTGAGGTGGCAGCTGCAACCTGTTCTCCATTTATTTACTGCCTTTCCAGCAAAGTGCCAGAGCAGAACAGACTTACTGCACGTGTTGCAGTAGTTGGTTCTGGTGCTGCCTTGTCTGGGATCCTTCACCATTAAGTGAGATCTCCCCAGGACAGGCACAGGATGTCTCCATCAGTGAAGAAGAAAGTAATCAGTGAAAAGAGAGAAGCAGATTTCAACACTCACTCCAACTCCCCTAGCCCTGCTGACTTCTTATCAAAAAGGTTTAGTAAAGTGCAATAGCCACTGGTATTTCAATTCTGCATTAATACCAGTTGTGAAAGATTCATGGGATAATATACAGGACTTCTGCAGGACTGAACAACCCCATGTATCAGTACAGGTTGGGGGCTGATCTGTTGGAGAGCAGCTCTGGGGAAAAAGATCTAGGAGTCCTGGTGGACAAGGGGAAGGCCATGAGCCAACAATGCACCCTCACGGCTAAGAAGCCGATTGGCATCCTGGGATGCATTAAGAAGAGTGTGGCCAGCAGGTCGAAGGAGGTTCTTCTCCCCCTCTACTCTGTGCTGCTGAGGCCTCACCTGGAGTACTGTATCCAGTTCTGGGCACCCCAGTTCAAGAAAGACAGGGAGCTACTGGAGAGTCTAGCGCAGAGCCACTAGGATGATTAAGGGAGTGGAGCATCTCCCTTATGAGGAGAGGCTGAGAGAGCTGGGTCTTTTTAGCCTGGAGAAAAGGAGGCTGAGGGTTGACCTTATTAATGTCTATAAATGTGTAAAGGGCAAGTGTTGGGAGGATGGAGCCAGGCTCTTCTCAGTGACATCCAGTGATAGGACAAGGGGTAATGGGTACAAGCTGGAGCATAGGAGGTTCTGGGTAAACATAAGGAAAAACTTTTTCACAGTGAGGGTGACAGAGCACTGGGACAGGCTGCCCAGAGAGGTTGTGGAGTCTCCTTGGAGACATTCAAAACCCACCTGGATGCATTCCTGTGTGACTTGGTCTAGGTGATCCTGCTCTAGCAGGGGGATTGGACTAGATGACCTTTCCAGGTCCCTTCCAACCCCTAACATTCTGTGATGCTGTGATTTTGTAAAACTGATGTAATCTGAAGAAAGCTCAGGAAGGCACTTCAACTTTATCTGGCTTTTTTCTCTGCATAGTGCTTGTTTATATCATGCTTTAGCATCACACACTGTAGCTAATACCATAGAATCTGTTGTTGTCATTTCAAGGGTTATCCTTATAAAGAAACCTGCAAGGATAATCTCAGTCTTGATTCTTGTTATTAAAGTTTATTAAAAATTTGGTTCTCAAATATTTATGCATGGATAGAACACTGTTTTCCTGTACTAGATTTCAGATATATCCAAGATGGTTAACTGAGGTATCCTGGTAAAAATCTTCTGATAATGAAATAAAAATTACAAAAGTGTGACTGTATATAGATTAAATATGTACAGTTCAAGCGTATAAAATACATTAATTTTATTTTTGTCAAACAGGTTTTGGCTGGTGAGCAGTAATGCCTCTTCATACTGGATAATTATGCTTTACAATAATATTGCTACCAAATTTATGCATTGAGCATATACAAATACATTCCTCTCTACTGGATTTTCATTTTGTATGCAGGCAGACAGAAAAGATTGTACTATAAAGTGCTCATGTAGTTGAAATAGAGTAGTGTTTTCTGCTCTTGATGTTTTTTCACTTCTGTTATCTTTTTTCCAAGGGTGAAATTCACAGGGTGAGGTCAGATGGAGCCAACAGGACAGTTTTTGCTCCAGCAGCTGTTATTGGTGCTCCTATTGGTCTGGCATTGGACTGGATATCTGCAAACCTGTATTACACTAACCCAGGGACACAGTCAATTGAGGTAATTATTTAAGAGGAACAATTGGAAGGTGAGAGCCTAGATTTTTCACTGCTATGTGTGCAGGTTGAAATTAGTAATATTTTTTAAATGAAAAACTGAACTTAGATTTCTTTTAAAATGCAAACAGTCCGTAGAGAAGTACTTTACGAACTTGAAGAGATAAGGCTAAATTTAAGCATTGTCAAAAAGATTAGAAGTATTATATTCTGGAAACTTTGTGCATACATGTCTGGTTTTTTTAATTCTTTTTTTTTTTTTTTTCCACCCCCCCTTCAAGTCATCAAACTTCCAGTGTTTGACACACAATCTCTCCAATCATTAGCGCTAATACATTATTATTTCTGTTCTCACTTCAATGATCCCAATGTAGTGCCTCTGACAGTAAAGGAACATTGCCATCAAATGCAGTAAGATCCACTCCCAAATGCTTTGATAGCATATTGTATAGATTTCTGGAGTCAAGCAGTCTGATGGTATGTGAAGGATAAAATTGCCATTTAGTGTAGGAAAATAGAGGATAAGCAATATATAATACAATAATGACTATAAATAAGCCAAATCATTAATATCCTTGTCCCAAAATATAAATACACACTATTAAATTAAAAGGCAGCTTATTTAAAGAAACAAAATGGAATACTTTCTAAATCAGCCTTTCATTAACCCGTTCAGCCTGTAATACTTTCAAGATACTGTAGAAGCTGGAAGATTAATTATTTTTATACCTAGGATGCTTTTTTTTGTTAACATAGGCAGGTTCTAAGCTGCAAGCAGCTCATTCAAGGGGTGCACGCTAGAGAAGGGAGATGGTTAGACTGCAGAACAATATGCTTTTTCTTCACAGTATTTGAGACAGCTTTCTGCAATTTCAACTCCCTGTGGATTTAGGCTTCCTTGCTTTAATGTGAAAATCTATCATAAGTTCTGTTTTACATGTTCTGATAAGTTAAATGTTTGTATAGGTCCTGAAGCTGCATGGTGATATAATGTACAGGAAGACACTGATTACCAATGATGGCACTTCTCTGGGAGCTGGCACGCCAATTGGTTTGACAATTGATCCAGCAAGAGGGTAAATTTCCAAAATTGCTGTTGGCTTTGCACATGAGAATGTTCTCTGTATTTTTCTGAATTTTTAGAGTCTTGTGCTTCCATCCTGGATTTGACATGGTTTAGTTTTTTTCATAATTGTGCAGAATTTATTTACTCTTTTTAAGCCCTAGAAAATAATTGCATGGCTTCATAAATTGTTGCATAGATGTTAATTCTTCTTAATTTACTATATACTTATATTTTGGGTTTTTTTTAATTAAAAAGGATCTTAGAATATTATGATTGTGGAAAAAATGTCTGGAAAACAGGAACCCAGAGTGAAGAGAACTCTGAAGTCTTTATAATATCTTGTGATGTCTATATTGAGGCCTACCTATGGCAGAAAGACACACTACGTGGGAAGAATCCCACATGTTAAATAGCATAGCATTAAATACGATTTTACTGCTTTCTCCCCAAAAGAGCTATAATTTCCAGCAGAGTAATCATGATTTAAATAGGACTTTATTTATTTATTTATTTAAATCCAAATCAGAGTGTTCCTTAGGAACAAATTAGTAGTGAGACAGTTCTGCTGGTGACTTGGCACTTTCAGATGAATTAATTCCTGATCATTTGTCCTAGGTGTTCAACAGCTGAGGCCAGAGCGGTGCACGTATTCCCTAGCGCCAGAGGATGGAATTCTGTTTTGTATAGAGTTTTTTCAACCTGTAATTTTAATTCCAAATTGGAACCAAACTCGCTGCTGAAATCTTGCAGCCATATGCGAAACAGAATTATTATTCTCCTGCCTTCCTGTTGTAGCCCTAGTACTCTACTAGAGTTTACCTGCTGATGGTATTGTGGGATTATACAGGGGAGGTTATGGATTTCTAAAAATGATTTAGCAGGCATTGTTTTCTTTTTCAAGAGAAACAGGTGTTTTTCTTTTTAAAGACATTTCTCTTTTTCAAGAAAACAAACATTTTTATCTTTTTTTTTTTTTTTCCCCCCAAATAAGATCTCTTTCTCATTGCGGCCTGGTTCAAAGTGATTTCTATTCAGTATGCACTGGAGTATTTGTCGAACAAAGACAGACTGAAGCATATGCTCGATTGAGTCTAGGCCATGGATCTCTGTTACCAGCTTTGCTAACAGCTGTGGTAATGTGTGTTATAGGAAGCTGTACTGGACAGACCAGGGAACTGACAGTGGAGTCCCAGCAAAGATTGCCAGTGCAAACATGGATGGATCAGGCATACAGACCCTCTTCACTGGCAACCTGGACCATGTGGAGTTCATAACCATTGACATTAAGGAACAAAAGTTGTACTGGGCTGTCACAAGCACAGGAGTGGTAGGAGTTTGTTTTTTTTAATTGCTTTTTATCTGCTCGCCTATTTCTGTGTCTGTGGTTCACATGAATAATTCAGTTCCTTTAGTTTACTCATATAACTGGGAGTTGCAGGACTGAGAAAAATATGAAGAACTGTTTTTACTAGTTACCATTAAAAATATATGATGAATTTGAGTGAAAAACCAGAATCATTATTGGCATCCTGCTGACCCCTTCCTTTCTACCTTGTACATAAAGATCTCATGAATGAAGAGGTTTTAGTAGTATATGTTGCATTTTAATTTTGTATTATAACATTGAACTTTTATTATAATAAATTTAATATTAAGCTTTAAACTGATTTCTTAGATTGAGAAAGGCAATGTGGATGGTACAAATCGTGTGACTCTGGTGGTTCATCTTTCGCATCCATGGGGAATTGCTGTGTATGATACCTTTCTGTACTATACTGATCGAGATTATGAAGTTATCGAACGAGTTGACAAGTCCACTGGAGCAAACAAAGTAGTACTGAGAGATAATGTCCCAAGACTGAGGTGCCTACGTGTGTATTACAGAGACAGTGAGTATTTGGTCAAGAGGTATTTCAGGATATCCAACTTGTGAAAACTTGAACTTCCCTCAGAGACAGAATGCATGCTCTTTCAAAGGAATGATTTAATTAAGCTTTCAGGAAGAGTGTCAGAAGCATTTTATCTGGTTTTGGTAAAGAGATGTTTCACCCCTCCCATTAAGGCATCTACTGGCACATGTAGTTTTACTAAAATATTATCCAAGTAATATGGACTACTTAACAAATTTTGTTACTTTGGGTTCAAATTTCTGTAACTGTTTTACCTGATTCTTGGCCTCATTGAATTTAGTTGACAAGAAGCCAGAAAATACATTGTTAATGCTTATGTGCTAAAATATACTATGGTTAAGACCTTTATTTTTGTCAGCTAGTTGTTAATACTACGTAAGTATATGAATTTGGTTATTTATCGGTGGGAGTTTGTGATGATACAAATCAGATTTTTATATCTTGCAATGTCTGTCTTTCACAGATTCTGCTGGTTCCTCAAATGGCTGTAGTAATAATATTGGAGTTTGCCAGCAGCTTTGCCTGCCTGTACCTGGTGGATTATTCTCTTGTGCCTGTGCTACTGGCTTTCAGCTAAATCCTGATAACAGAACTTGTTCGCCATACAGTTCATTTGTAGTTGTTTCTATGCTTTCTGCAATTAAAGGATTTAGTTTAGAGACATCTGATCACTCTGAAGCCATGGTACCACTGGCAGGAAGAGGTATGTGAATATTATAGTAGGAAAAATGCCTAGTATTTTGGCATTTCTTGTTGGCATATCATGTTTTAAATAAGTTTGTATCAAAGTTAATTAATTATTACTTCTCAAAATACTTCAGGACGAAATGCGCTTCATGTGGATGTTCACATGCCTTCTGGCTTCATTTACTGGTGTGACTTCAGTAGCACTGTTTCTTCTCAGAATGCAATACGTAAAATTAAACCCGACGGTTCTTATTTTAGAAATGTTGTTACAAATGGAATAGGACGAAATGGGATCCGTGGCATTGCAATTGACTGGGTAGCAGGTAAGCATAGATGAATTTAGGAGAATGTTATTCCTTACTGATATTAAAATTTATAGACTAACATAAATGAATCCTAATGAAACTATTTGGAGTGAAAGTCCTGTGTTTCTAACTTGCGTGTCTGTGGACTGATTTTAAAGCAAGAGGAAGTAATGAATGGCTCTTGTGTTTACATGTGTAAAAATGGACATGTATTAGAGCAGGTGTATAGAACCTTTTATCTCATGATGCTTTCATATTTGTCTTAGGTCTCTCTTGTCTGTGCATTCATCAGTAGTTGTAATCCAGTGTACTATTTTACTACTGTAATGAAAAACATGTACTAGAGAAGAGTGCACAAAAGGTAGCCTGATGACATTGTTAATAAGAAAGAAGGCTCCTTCATCTGCCCTGAGATTTGTGTGTGCAAATCCTATAAAATATAATGAAAACTAAAGGAAGCAGAAGAAATACTATAATTTCCCCACTTGCACTTCCTGTTCCTATTTAAACGTATTAAAGATCAATTAAAAAATTAACTCTCCATAAAGTGTTTATCAACTCTAAGTAGCTGACCATTGCCTTTAATATCTTTATTTTATAATTCCTATATAGATGTTTTTAAAACATTCTTCTGTTGATTGATAGGCTTGTTGGCTGAGTTTTAGCATAATCACGTGCTGTATGCACTTAATTTAGTTACTGTACACAATGCCGTGCCATAACATGGATTTTGTGGTTGTGTGTTGTAAATAGTAAAGGGATAAAGTTATAGAAAGGCAAGACAAAGGCTTAGATCAAAAAATGAAAAGTACACCTAAAGGACAACTGTAGTTAATGTGTTTTAGTTTTATAGTACTGATTTTCCCCATGACAATCAATGCTGATTTAGAAATTAATTGACTATTGTCAGTTTGGGTGTCCTCCTGATTTCTCAAAGTGTAGGCAAGTAGCTTATGCTTCCAACTATTGACATTTTTATGGATATTCATTTTCTGATTTAGTATTTTATCAGCCCATTTTTCTCAGGTGTTGGTGATATATATTAACTTTCTCTTTTGTTTTTCTGCTTTGTTATTTTGTTCTTATTTAAATACAGGAAATCTTTATTTTACAAATGCATTCCTGACAGAGACTTTTATAGAAGTTTTACGTTTAAACACAACTTATCGCCGTGTTCTGCTTAAAACTACCGTAGATATGCCAAGGCACATAGTAGTTGACCCAAAAAACAGATATGTGTTCTGGGCAGATTATGGGCAAAATCCAAAGATTGAACGTGCATTTCTTGACTGCACCAACAGAACTGTTCTTGTGTCTGAGGGCATTGTCACACCTCGTGGGTTGGCCATAGATCACAGCAATGGCTACATTTACTGGGTGGATGATTCCTTAGATATGATTGCAAGAATTCAGCCTGATGGTGGTGATGTTGAAATTGTGCGTTACGGCAGTCGCTACCCAACTCCATACGGTATCACTGTCTTTGGAAATTCTATGATCTGGGTGGATCGGAACCTGAAAAAAGTCTTCCAAGCCAGCAAGGAGCCAGGCAATACTGATCAGCCAACAGTAATACGAGACAACATTAACTGGCTAAGGGATGTTACCATTTACAACAGTCATTTCCAGTCACGTTCACCCCTTGATGTCAACAACAATCCTTGTTTGGACAACAACGGAGGCTGCTCTCATCTGTGTTTTGCCTTGCCTGACACGCAGACACCCAAATGTGGTTGTGCCTTTGGAACACTAGGCAGTGATGGCAAGAGGTGTTCCATTTCAACTGATGATTACCTGGTTTTTGCTCTTGAGAATGCCCTCAGAAGTATCCACCTAGATCCTGAAAATCACAGTCCTCCCTTCCGAACAGTCAATGTCTTCAGAACTGCAGTGGCCCTGGACTTTGACAGCATAAACAATCGAATCTATTTTACACAAAGTTATCCTTCAGGGACAGGAAGAATCAGTTATGTTAGTATTTACTCAGGAACTGGCTCTCCAACAGTAGTTGCATCTGGTAAGTGCACTGAAATGTGATACAAAGTAATTGGATGTTGAAAAAAGTGGACTGCAGCACTTGTCACTAGCGCAGTGGGTATTTTTATGCCAATGGTCAAGGTAGATATTTAGTTAAGATACCTAATGAAATGCTCCTTTTGACTCTTTTCGGAAATTTTTTCCACTTTTGAGATTCTTATTTCATCTTGATGATAGTGAAATGGAAATATGACATCCATTAAATATTACTATTTATATAAAATTATGTGTAATAAATTAAAATGATATATATAATATTATGGAGTGAAGGATTATTCCTGCTACTTGGAGAACAGCAACCAGAACTTAGGTCTCTGTAAGAAAAAGGCCTTTGTAACCCTACTGCATACACAAGGCTGCCTGATCCACAAGTATTAGTTCTTCAGATTTTCTGAGACAAATTTGCGTTGATACCAATGGCATTTCAAATAGATCTTTGGTGTTACCACATTATAACAGGCAAAAAGTATTGCAATATCTCACGAAACTGTACTGAAATTTTGTGTGTTTGCTTGCATGTGTCTAAGACCTGGGGACTCCAGATGGCATAGCCTTTGACTGGATCAACAACAGAGTTTACTACAGTGACTATCTCAATCAGACTATCAGCTCAATGGCTGTGGATGGATCTAACCGCACAGTGATTGCCCGGGTTCCACGACCAAGGGCCATTGTATTAGATCCCTGCAGAGGGTATGTGTTGCACTTATATACTTCATTTGACCGCAGGTGAAACTACACTTTAGACTTTGATGAAGACTGTCAGATACTTCCTGTTCTGAGGCTTAAGTTCCAGCTGTGCATAACCATCCTAGATCTTTAGGTTTAAGTTTTGTAAGCTGATCTCAGCCTCACAGATTTGAATTTTCTTCTGAGATTTGTAGAGTATTTCTGAATGTGTAGTGCATGAGGCACCACTTAGTGAGGGTGGGAGCCAGGTACCAGGGGTAAATGAGAATAATGTTCAAAGCATGTGTTTGTCAAGCAACTGACCATCCTCCATTTGTTGTGTAAGGCAGAAAAACAAAGGGTATTTGTTGAAACCAAGATTTCTTCAAGAATATCATACCATGATAACCAGGTGATGCTGTCATGTCTCTGTTTAGATACTTACATGGTGTTTCACTTTTTCTGTTGTATCTCCTGAGTGCCTCAGAAGAACTCTTGTTTCAATATCAAAACATTCCCTGAGAGACTGGTGGCATTACTGTATTATACTGTATTTCGAATTTCATTACTAATTATACTGGTTTTCTAATGAAGAAAGATAAGTAAGAGATTATTTGACTTTAGTGGATTCTCATGTGAGCTGGAAAAACTTCTCTGAAGTTCAGTATGGTGGGCCTCAGGGATCCCTGCTAGAAGATTCCCATGTGCACCAAAACAGAGGAATTTATTTTCCCCTAGTTTTGCACTGCACACTTCAGTGAAGGACACCAGGGTGGAAATACCCTGGAGCAAATAAAAGCTTTGTGAGCTTTATTTTATTATCACTTTGAGGGTAATGGAGCACTGGAACAGGCTGTCCAGAGAGGTGGTGGAGTCTCTGTCTCTGGAGACATTCAAAACCTGCCTGGATGTGTTCCTGTGCAACCTTCTTTAGGTGAACCTGGCTTGGCAGGTGGATTGGACTAGATGATCTCCAGAGGTCCCTTCCAATCCCTAGCATTCTGTGATTCAGCGATTTGCTGAAATAAAACCTTGTAATCATGTTATTGACAGATATATGTACTGGACTGACTGGAGTGCAAATGCAAAGATAGAACGAGCTACACTTGGAGGAAACTTCAGAACACCTATTGTGAGCACCAATTTGGTATGGCCAAATGGGCTTACCCTGGACTATGAAGAACAACAGCTCTACTGGGCTGATGCAAATCTGTATGTATTGGTAACACACGTGTCAGTTTACATGTGGTTAATTTTTAATAGATCTGTGATTTACTTTTACTCATTTTTTAAACTGTTTTTCTTCAGGATTTCAATTGAATTTGGTACTTTGTATTACAGAATGCTAAGAGTTACTTAATAGCAATGCAATGTCAAGTTTTGATATTGATGTGGAACTACTCTGTGATAAGTTTTATGATGCCGCAGCACACATTTAGTCCACTGCTTTATGCCATTTGTGCTCACTGGCAGTTTGTTCATCTTATGTGCAACTCAGGACTTTTATAAGCATTTTCTCTAATAGATGCAATCCCCATGCACATTTTACAACATTCATTGCTCATGGTTAATGCCTGTCACATGTAGAATTTGGCATGATGTTCTTGCTACTGCCTACCAGACAGAGCTCTACCCTTCAGTTTATGCCACCAGAATTTCTGCTGTCAGCAGGAAAGTTTTTAAAAATAATTTAGTTTGTATCCATTCAAATTAACCCATGGTTAATCATGGAAATCACTGCAGCAATCAGACCTTTGCCCTCTGGTTCCTTCAGCGTAGCAGTTCTTTTGAGTACTTCTCCTTTGCTGTGATCGAAAAGTGATGTCTGTAATGTACTAACTATTATGGTCTGTGCCTGTATTGGATCTTCTGGGAGGAAGTTGTTCTTGGATTCATCTGTGTGCAGGAGGGAAGGGCACGTATAATGGGACCTTGTAGTTTAAGTGGAATGTCAAATGAGACATCCTCTTTTATCTTTCAAACTTGGTGATGATAGGGGAGCATATGGTTAGAGAGAATGGAGTCTTCTTTCTGACTTTCACAGGGAGGGCTTTACCTCTTGATTCTTTTTTCTTCTCCTGCTTACATGAAATGCAGCTTTTTGCTTCCCACTAGTGTTGACAAAGGAGATGAACAGTTCAGTATATTAAGAAATGTATCTTCTCATTTCCTTTCACTAGTTGTTTCCATTCTTATTCAGCCACACTGGTAGTCTAGTAAATGCCTTAAATACAACTGGTAATAATTAAATTTTGTCTCTGCTAGAGACTTAAACACACAGTTGCTTTAAGGTTAGATAAAATAAGGTCACGTGATTTTCTTAGTGTCAGTGCTAAGTTGTTGGAGCATTTCTGTGAGAATTCTTTTACTGGCTTGAACCAAAGGGTGAGCTTCTGCTTGGAGTCTCCAACAACAATATTTGGCCCTTTCAACTTCACAGGCAAGAGCTATTGGCCATGCAATGATGAACAGAGGGAGGGAAACTGCTCTCAGGAAGAAAATTACCAGATATCATGTCTTTAGTCCCACAGCTTCCCTTTCCTACCCTCCATAGAGCCATTCTAGTATTCTCAGCTACTTTTCAGAAGCTTGTGTGTGAAAGGTGCCACAGCCTCTTAGAAAGTTGCTCTGTTCCATTGACCTTGCATAAACACCTCTCCTCTTCTTAGGCATTATGCCTTTATACATAAGCATACGTACTCTACCTCTATCAACTCTTTAGAGGTAAGTATTAAGAGCAGTGCAATTGAACAATGCCATACTTGATGGAGCACAGGCAACCTAAAGTGTGTTCTTGCTGTCAGTAAGCGGTTGGCAACCTTGCCATGTGAAAATTACAGTGTGACTCAACAGCAAGATGCTGGGAGCTATAGGCAAGGAACAGCCTTTATCCATGCTCGTTCTTGTTCTACTGCTTGCTGACAGTACTTCTTCTCATTTTCAGCATTTAATTTGTGTCTTGATGTTTTTCTGTCAAGGTCTTTCTCTTCCTTTGAATAACCCAATCTATTACTTGTTAATTCTTCTCTTGTTATCCTCATTCCAAATAACTTTTGAACATCCTCCATTTTCTCTTCACTCATGCTTTATTCTGCGTATCTCAGACAGAATTCTGTGTGGTAAAAGGAACCTCTAACATTTATCATTGTTTTATAAACAATGCTTATAAATAATGTCCTTGCATGAATAGTGCACATTGAGTCTCCTGGCATCAGCATGTCTTCTGCTGCTTCCCCACTGACCTTTGCTGAAGTGGTCATGGATGGAAATGGCTGAATGGGAGAAGCAGTGACAGAGTGTTTGTGGGTCAGTAGTGCTGTCTATATAAGTAAAGAATGATTCACATACAACAGAAGGTGTCTGTCACAGAACTTGGGAGCTGAAACCTGATTTTAAAGTCTTGTTTGTTGGAATTTTGTTTATCATTACAGACACTGTTCCTAAGGTAGAATCAAAACTGGAAGATCAACTAGGAAGAAATGTCTGTCATACACTATATAATTGTGGCTGTTAGATGTTACATATGTGGTGGTTGTTACATATTAGTACTGTTTTTCCTTCCTCTGTTCTCTGTGAGAAATAGAAAGTACACACCAATAGTCTAGTGAATTTGTTTGTATTTCCTGATTGTGTAAATTTGAATCCGCAAGAGATTAAACTGAAAGGAAAACATGTCCCGTTTCATGGGACTCTCAGTTTTTTCCTGGTACAAGAAGTCATTAACATCATACCCCTTCCAGAAGAGTATTCTGTCATCAACTTTTGCATTCATTTTAGCTTTCAGTAGTATAGTTATTTAAACATTTCAATCCTCAGCCAAATTACTTGCAGTGCATTATTATGCTAGTACTACAGAGATGCTACTCCGCATCACTGTTAAAGCCATAGACTGGAAAATTTGAGATTTTTGTTCATAACAGCACCCTACATATTGGTGCACATTGCTGAAATAATGGATACTAGTTGCTGGACTAATTAGGGCATAGTAAGTTAAAAGACATTTTTTTTAAGGTATAAATAATTTCTTTGTTATTTTAGGCAGAAGATTGAGCGATGCACTCTCACTGGTACAAATCGTGAGGTAATCGTTAGCACCGCTCTGCACCCGTTTGCAATGACAGTGTTTGATCAGCATATATATTGGACAGACTGGAACACACGAAGCATTTACCGAGCTAATAAGTATGATGGTTCAGATCAGATTATAATGATCATGAATCTTCCACAAAGACCGATGGATATTCATGTCTGGGCAAAAAGTAAGCAGCAGCAGTGTACCAACCCTTGCAACCAGTTCAATGGTGGCTGCAGTCACATCTGTGCACCAGGTACGTTCTTATACTTAATGACTGTAAGCTATTAGTGTCGCCTGTATTGGAATTCATAGTATAACAATCTTAGTCACATGAGTACTGCTAAAATTTCTTAGTGTTCCTAAATGTTTAATATTTATTTTATTTCTAAATGCAATCAAAATGCTTGCCATTCAAGTCATGGTGTTTTGCCAACTCACCTGAGGGTTATGTCTAAGAATCCTCACAAACTAAAAATTATGGGTTTCTCTAATTTAGACCAAAACATTGTTTTCTGGGGTTTTAACTTTTCTTTTTTTTTTACCTCTGGGATGAGACGTGAAGTGAGCTCTGCAGCATATGGTGACCTTAGGAATGCATACTGATACAACGTATACTGAGCAGATGTCTCCTACCATATATTAAAAAACCCTTGATGGTCACTATTCCTTTATCAAATGATATTATGAAGTCTTTCCCTAATGATTAATTTCCAACATAAAGTTTCTACTGCCTGGTTTTAAATGTTGGCCAGTTATTAAGAAGTGAGCACAAACTGAATTGTGAGAATTTCCTTGCCTTTTTCAGTGTTACAGCTGTGAATGGTCTCATAGAACCTTATCTAAAGCATCAGTGTTAAATTTGTTTCATTTTTTGTCTTCTTTTTAAATTTTTTTTTTATCTGTCAAACATAATTTTAGGTCCAGCTGGTGCAGAATGTCAGTGCCCCTCTGAAGGTCGCTGGTATTTAGCTAATAATAACAAGCACTGTATTGTGGATAATGGTACCAGGTGTGACACAGGGTTCTTCACATGCCTTAATGGGCAATGTATCTCTGAGCGATGGAAGTGTGACAATGACAACGATTGTGGTGATGGCAGCGATGAGTTGGAAAGCGTGTGTGGTAAGCATTTAAAATAACTGCACGAGAAAGTGCTGCATACTTTGTCTTGCCTGTACTGTCTTCACCGCTTTTATGGCTCTGTGATCATGGATCTCATGGCTATAGTTTGGAAATGATCCCTTGCTTGCTCACAGACTTGAGGTCTGAATGGCTACTGATTTTCTCTACAACCCAAAACCACTATAGTATTGAATTTTTATCATGTATAGCCAATTTCTTCTTTGTTTAATTCAAATATGTATTTTACGTTTCATGCAGTCCGTTTTGCTGCTCTGTTTGCCCTGGCAGGTAAAAATATTGTGATTTTACTTGTTACTTTGTCAGAAAACTTAGATTATCTTTTATCTGTGTGTGTATGTGTGTGTATGTATATGTATATATTTTAAGTTATTTTTTCTTTATTTCCTGCAGCCTTCCATACCTGTCAGCCAACAGCTTTTACCTGTGGTAATGGGCGATGCATTCCCTATCATTACCGCTGTGACCACTACAATGACTGTGGAGATAACAGTGATGAGGCTGGCTGCTTGTTCCGAACTTGTGACTCCCACACAGAATTTACTTGCAATAATGGCAGGTGTATATCTCTTCAGTACGTCTGCAATGGAGTAAACAACTGTTACGATAATGGCACATCAGATGAGAGAAATTGCCGTAAGTTTGTCCTCATTACCTATTTGAGCCTGACACTTTAGATCAAAGAAGAGGATTACTTGTT
The DNA here is from genome assembly GCA_024582635.1 of Todiramphus saurophagus. Lineage (NCBI taxonomy): Eukaryota > Metazoa > Chordata > Aves > Coraciiformes > Alcedinidae > Todiramphus > Todiramphus saurophagus. Next base: position 32,422 of record JANIMW010005181.1, read on the forward strand.
TGTGTGTGAAGGATTATGACAAAATCAGCAAAAAAGAGAAGATTTTTCTTTATTTACGTTAGGGATTCTGCTTTGTGTTATTTGAAGCAAATAGAGTTGTTAGAAGATATTCTGGAGTACTCTTAACATATTACATAACAACTTTTGCTTCAAATAGTCTGCCTTGATGTGCCAAATGCTCATGCAGTGTGTAATGTTAGATCCTGCGAGCAATCCCATCTACTTCAAAAAAGATTACTTCAGATTAGGGGTTTATAGTTTTGCAGGGTTAGCCTGAACTTTTACAGTGGGTTTTTACTTTCTGCCATGGCTATATTTAATTTTTTTAATACTAGATTTCATCATCAGGAGTGTATATTGTGACCCTTATACACACAGAGATTATATTTATTCTGTGTAAAATTATATGCCTAATAGGTCTCAAAAAGTTATCAGTTATGTTTGTTTTCCATATGATGTAAACTGTGATTAGTTCCATATTGATTACTATTGCAGCTAATCAAACTAATCATGTCTTTGCAATAAGATTACATTCTTCAGTGGAAAACTTGTACCTGGAGTTAGAAAATAGCTGAAAATGTATTTAGAGATTGTTATTTTTTTTCTTTTTACATTTTTGTATTCACACTGATATTTTTTTAAACGTACTGTTGGCAACAATTTTTTATTCTCAGTGAAAACTGAATATTTGAAATTCCTGGTCATTTGTACTTGGTCTGATGATTGATACAGTACCACCCGGTTGCAGATGCAGGCCTTACAGCGTGAATGCATGGCAGTTTACATTCCCTCACCCCCAAGTATTGGCATGTGTTTCTTTGATCATGTTTTTGTCAGGATTTTTGTCAATAAAAGCAATCGTCTAATTGTTTCCATACAGCACTTGAGTGACATGGGACACTTTTTAAAGCAATATTATGTATCTTTCAATGAGATGCAGCATAATGGTATTTCAAAAAAGCTTTAAAGAACTTTTGCTTCGTTTTCTCCCTCCTTAAAGCGGAGCGCACCTGCCAGTCTGGTTTTACAAAATGTCAAAGCACAAATATTTGCATTCCTCGAACGTATCTGTGTGATGGTGATAATGACTGCGGAGATATGAGTGATGAGAGCCCTACTCACTGTGGTAAGTTAATAGGGCCTCGCTTACTTTTCTTGTACTTCAGTAATTTATTCCATTGCTCTTTACCTTTGACATAACTCCGACTGTTCTCAAAACATCTACTCTTGTAATACTGAAGAGTTATAGGCTATATGCGTTGTATTACTAGCTTTCAATTACCTAAACCATGCTTTTATCTAATAAAAAAGATCATCATTTTTTGCAACATTTTTACACAGCATTTGAGGGCTCTTTCCTTTTACTTATTCTGCTCCGTATCCTTTATGGTTTTACGAGGTAATTGCCACTTAAGTGTTAAAGGAGTTGGCTCTTCCTGGAACTTCAACATTAAAATATTTCCCTTGCTAATCAAATGAAATTGCATACGTCTGATGCAATTTCTTTTAGCTCTTCCATGTAGTTAGTATGCCTTAGCATATGAGTCGTTGTTCATTGTAGCTTCCAGTTAGTGTATAAAAGTGCCCATTTTTCAATCAGCCTTAATTACAAACCAGCTTATCTTTGTTAGTGCAGACGTTTGTAATAGGTAGTAGTTAGTTAGTACTTTTCTTTGGATCAGTTTCCAAAGCATAATGGATATTTTCAGATAACGATTTACATTTAGTGCTGCCTGAGCAGATTATTTCTGCTTTCACTAGTTTTCCTAAAGGTACCTGCCTTGAATTAACTATTGCAAAACATTTCTAAAATATGTGTCCAATTTTTCTAGCCATAACATGGCCACTTTTATCTAGGGACCCGTCCGTGTCAAAAATATGTGGCTATATATATAGTGAGTCTTGTGCTGCTTATGAAGGCAGCGCTTTGTCCTTTCTACTGTTTTTTGCCCCAGCAGCATTGCTGAATTACTTAAATTGAGAAGTGGTGAAGGGCAAGAAAAAGGGAAAGAATGGGAGATGAAAGAAGCCCCAAGACATTAGTGAGCACTACGATAATTGCCTTTGATTTCCATCATTTTAAAGGCACATGGAAGAGGAAGTTAAAAGGCCAGGCTGTGTCCTTTTTGGTATCTTGAAATCATCAGAGGATACAGGAAAGCATCAGTAACTACTGAAGAAATTATCAAACACACTACACATGGCAGGATCAAGGGGCTCAGCCAAAGTGCAGAAGGAATATTTGCAGCTTCCTTAGCTGGAACTATTCAGTAGTACAATTTGTTCTTTACTGCCATTAAGGAAACATTCTTACTTGCAAGTGAAACAACATTGGTGGAAGTACAAGGAAAACATTATCTACTATGAGAGTTCCTTACTTCACATTTTGATTTCCATGTAAAGCACAGAGTCTGCTGCTGCCTGGTTTGGGCACTGGAGAAATTAGTACATTGGCCTGCAGACATTTTCTTCTGCACAAATCTGAAGTACAGTCGTAGAATATATTTACAGTTGCTGCATGCAATCCTATTTCCAGGGCAAATCCTGTTTACTTATTAGCTGATGCACATACCCAAGGAGAGAATTAAACCCATTTTTTGCATGCAAAGATTGAGCTCTGTTGTACAATGAACTCTTTGCCGATAGGCTGTGAAAAGACATCCTTCCTAGCATAATTTTTTCTCTTTCTTTTTTGGGGTCTGTAATATTTTTACATAACATGGACTCAAAAGCAACTTAAAACAAGTTGGAAAGGTAACAGAAAGAAAGAAGTCATACATAGGTTTTTTCTTCCAGTCTCACTGACTTGCACAAATAGTGAGTTTCGTTGTACATCTGGACGTTGTATTCCTGCTCATTGGTACTGTGATCAAGGAATTGACTGTGCAGATGGCTCTGATGAACCCGCTTCTTGTGGTAAGTTTACACTCGGAAGATACAACACAAGGTTATGGGAAATCAGTAGTTTTTCTTGCAGGCAGCACCTTGAATCCAGACTAGGTGGAAAATAAGTAGGTTCTGAGATTTATTCACTGACTCTAAATAATCTGAGTCACTGAGTAATTCAGGTCTTAAATACTTAAAGCTGTATGTGGAATACAAAGGCTTTTAATTGCTGCAATTGATTGCTCTTAATGTAATGTCTTTGCATGTAACTTCCTGTCTCTCTGTAAGACTGTGATGGTGGTGAATCAAGTGACAAAAAGTAGCAAGTATTTTGATATTTTTTTGGATGTAAAAGCAGATGTCGTGCTGTACAGGAAGTGTGTGTGCAATATTGCATTTGGGGAAAAAAGGAATGTGGGATGCAGAGGAGCATTGTTGACATGGCATGAGGTAGAGTATCAGTATTACAGTAAGCGCATCCTGCATGTACAATAGAAACTGATGGTAATAAGCAGTGGAGGGCATAAGGTGACAAGGAGTAATCTCCAGGGAGGAAGAGGAGGAGCTTACTGAAGTCATGGAGAATTGATATTGCAATATAGTTATTATGCTCACTGTAAAAGTTAGCATAAAACAAAGCAGAACAGATTCTTCTGTGATTTAAGCAGAGCTCTGCACATTGCTCAAGTTGCACCTTTAGCTTACAAAAATACTTTGCAGCTTATACCTTAACTGTCTTACACTTAACCTTCTAGTTTACATTTCACTATCGTAAGATTCTCCCTAAAATACCCTCCTCAGTAGATTTTCATGGCAGTGCAAGTTAGTTTAACAAGCAGAGTGATTGTGTTCCTTTTTAAGTGCCCCAAGTACGGACTTGTTCGAGCAACCATTTCACGTGTGATGATGGCAGATGTATCCCAGCAACATGGATCTGTGATGGAGATAATGACTGTGGGGATATGAGTGATGAGGATCAAAGACATAATTGTGGTAAGTGGCAAATAGATACTGCACTTCCTTTGTTTGTTCTGCAGACATGTTTTAGAAAACAACCAACCCCATACTCTGACTCTCTGACATTTTTTCTATTCGTAAAGGTGCACATTAAACATGAGGGCCACTCTTCCTTGTCCTGTTTTTGTCTGGGATAGACTTAATTTTCTTCCTAGTAGCTGGTACAGTGCTGTTTTTCGGCTTTAGAATGAGAATAATGCTGATAATACAGTGATGTTTGAGTTGTTGCTGAGCAGTGCCTATACTAAGACAAAGACCCTGCCAGCAAGTAGGCTGGGGGTGTACAGGAAGCTGGGAGGGAACACAGCCAGGTCTGCTGACCCAAACTGACTGAAGGGGTATTCCATATTATATGACATCACACTCAGCATATAAACTTAGGGGGAAAGCTGGCTGGGGGACTACTGCTTGGGAACAGGCTGGGCATCAGTCAGCTGGTGATAAGCAATTGTTTTTCATTTGCATCACTTGTTTTTCTTGGCTTTTATTTCTCTCTCTTTTCACTATTTTCAATTACAATTTTATTACATCACTTACATTATTATTTTGGTATTAGTATCTTTCAATTATTAAATTGTTGTCATCTCAACCCATGAGTTTTCGTACTTTTTACCCTTCCAATTCTATGCTAGTACACTAGGATGGGAATGAGTGATTGTCTGTGTGGTTCTTAGAGGCCCACTGGGCTTACATTCCTATACCTTCATTTTCATTATCTTGTGTGAAAATTAAATATTTTACTGGTAAAAAAAAAAGTTCTAATTTTGTGATTACTGTTTTGAGTTGTTGGATTGAAATGGAGATACAATTAATCTGTATTGTTGTGTTGGGTCTGACTGAGCTGGAGTTAATTTTCCCCAGAGCAGCCCTCTCAGTGCTGTGCTTTGCGTTGAGAGCTAGGAAGGTGCTGATAACACCCGTGTTGGGGCTCCTGCTGAGCAGGGCTCACACAGCACCAAGGATGTTTTTCTAACATTCCCCCTGCAGTGGGGTGGGGGGTGGACAAGATCTTAGTAGGGGACACCACCAGGACAGATGATCCAAACTGACCAAAGGGATATTTCGTACCATGTGACAGCAGTTTAACAGGGAGAGCTGGGAAAAGGGAAGGGAGGGTGATATCTACTTGTCGTCAAAGGGGCCAAACATCACCTGCTAATGGGAAGTAGAGAATAAATCCTTGTTTTCTTTTGCTTCCATTCATGGCTTTGCTTTGCTTTTCATTAAACTGCCGTTGTCTTAACCTACGTTTCATCTTATTTTCTCCCCTCCTGGTGCAGCTTAGAGGAGGATGTGGTGGGGGGAGTGATAGAGCAGCTTGGTGGGCACCTGGCCTCCAGTGAAGGTCAAACCACCACAGTTGTTTATATGATCTGGGCAGCAATAGCAGCTTCAGTGGAGATAATCCCTGATCATCATGTACTACATCTTTTGCATATTAATAAGCACATGTTTTTGGCATAATCTCTTTAAAGTTTAGTGAACAAGATGAGCATGAGTGTTTAGGGGATGAAGAAAGTGAAGAAGGTTCACCAAGCCTGGTACTGCTCCTTGATTCTTTTAATAGCAGCTGGATACATTTGCAGTCCTTGCCCTTTTTAACTGCATTGGTGCTCCCTCTGCTACCCTGGAGCACAGAATACCTTGAAGAGAGCAGAGGATAGAGAGCCTAGGCCTAACACCTCCTCAGCTTCCAGAAAATTTGTCCAGATGCATGAAAAGCTTACACTGAGAATCCAGCAAGATCCAGAGTTCTGCATATGCCAGCATTGCCTAAGAGATTCTAAAGTGCTTTGGCTCCCAGTCAGTCTCTATGAAGACTAAAGCTAAGTGAAAATTAGTGGGAATGTGTGTGAGTTCTGTATATGTGAGAGGGTGCAGTGGTATCTATCTCTGCATGTGCAGCAGAGCATGACTCTACTCTGGGTTGTGGGTAGATATCCAGGCTCTGTCTGGGGATGGGGGGGCAAGGGTGTTCCATACATGGAGTATGACTTGGTGTGACAGTGAACATGCTTTCCTTTCAGCAAACCGCAACTGCACAGTGGCAGAGTTCACATGTGCCAACAATCGACCCCCACTCAGGAGGTGCATTCCTCGGGCATGGGTCTGTGATGGTGACGCTGACTGCAGTGATGCACTTGATGAACACCAGAACTGCACACGAAGATCTTGCACAGAAAATGAGTTTACCTGTAATAATGGCTTGTGCATCCGAAACACTTACAGGTTTGTAACTTCCTGAACTGCTGCAGGAATTCTCAAGATTTGCTTAAAGTGAAGGAGCTAATTCAACTGGGTTTTTTTCACACTGTTTAGTTGTTAAGTAGATCTGCCAATTGTAATGAAACTATTTGTCTACTCTGCATTCATGAGTTCATTTTAACTTGAAAATGCTCTGGAATTTTCCATGTTAATATCCCCAGTGCTCACCATATAGCATTTAATCCTTTTTATTGTGTCTAGTAACCTGTCCTGGGGTGATTCTGTTCAGCTTGTAATACATACAGAGAATACAAGCAGGACTCACAGGATCAGACTCCATATAGTATGAATCTGATTTCTGAAAGTCTCTTCCATTGGAACCAGTGATACCTGACCTTCTGTGGAAACTAGGAGAGTATCTCCATCCATCTGCTTGAGAGATAGTGCTTGCCACCTTATATTTGAAAAAAGTGTTCATTTTTCTTCAGATGTGACAGGAGGAATGACTGTGGCGACAGCAGTGATGAAAGGGGATGTATCTATGAACCATGTCAACAGCACCAGTTTACTTGTCAGAATGGGCGCTGCATTTCCAAGGCCTACATCTGTGATGGGGATAATGACTGTGGTGATGAATCTGATGAGCTGGAACATCTCTGTAATACACCAGAAGCGACCTGCTCACCCCATCATTTTAAATGTGACAATGGAAACTGCATTGAAATGGTTAAAGTCTGCAATCGGTTGGATGACTGCTTAGATAATAGTGATGAAAAAGGATGTGGTATGTGTGGATATATTTGTACCATCTTACTTAATTTAAAATGCTTAGGCAGCTTTAAAAAAATGGGCTTTTAAGGCAACTGCTTAATCACAGTCATATCTCTTCCATGGTTGTCTCTCAGAAGGATTATAAGAAACATATATAGATTTTTGTTTTGTTAATTATATTATACTTATTATGTACTGTTTTAACAAACCATGAAAATTAGCTAATAATATAAACTAAATATAGTTTATACATTGTTATGTATTTGCCTTACATTTCCAAACCACACCATTCATAAGTGTAGATTCTGCATTCAGTATATTTGGTGACAGCACTCAAAAGTGCTAGAATAATTTTAAATTACTTTAGATTCTGTTCCTATTACAGCAGCCTAGATTCATATTCAGTGTTTTTTCAGGGGGTAGCAGGGAGAGTGAGACAGAGTATGTTGGAAAGAGACTGCACTCTTTTCTTTGCAGTCTGGTTGCTTGAATCGAACTCCTTCCCTTCCCCAGGTGTAAATGAATGCAGTGACCCTTCAATCAGTGGATGTGATCATGACTGTACAGACACAGAGACGAGTTTCTACTGTTCTTGTCATCCCGGATACAAACTTATGTCTGATAAACGGACTTGTGATGATATTGATGAGTGCAATGAAACTCCATCAGTATGTAGCCAGATTTGTGAGAACACAGCTGGCTCCTACATCTGTAAGTGTGCCCCAGGCTATATCCGGGAGCCTGATGGAAAAAGTTGCCGTCAAAATAGTAATATCTCCCCATACCTTATTTTTAGCAACCGTTACTATCTGAGAAATCTCACAGCAGATGGCCAGTCTTACTCTCTCATTTTGCAAGGACTGAGAAATGTGGTGGCACTGGACTTTGACAGGGTGGAAAAGAGGTTGTACTGGATTGATGTGGGGAGAAAGGTCATTGAACGAATGTTCCTAAATGGAACAAATAAGGAGGCAGTGATAAGTGATGATGTGCCCAACGGGGAAGGTATCGCCGTTGACTGGGTTGGCAGGTAAGAAAATCCATTTTCTGTCTTTCCAGGTTACTAAGGAAATGATGCGTGAGGGAGTTTATCTTAGGGTTTTTCTTCCCCTTTATATGAAACTCCCAGTGAGTGCTGAAATAACTTAGGATCGTGGATACAATCTTACACACCACTCTGGAATTTTTTGTCAGCATCTAATACATTACATAACACTTCAACTGCTGTCATATCCAGCATAGTGAAGTTATATCAGAGTTGCTATCTCCTCAATAATAGTAGTGCATATGACCCTTGGGAAAAACTTGTTAGGAAACCATTAATAAACAGATTAAGCGAGCAGGCAGGTGAGATGTTACATGTGGCTATCAAGTAGAGATTCTGAGCTTAGGCTCTTTATTCCTTTGTTAGCATTGTTGGGGTTGGGATGCAGGCTTCCAGTGAAGTAAGTAATAACGATATTACTGAAATTTAGCTCCTGTACCAATGCAAAAAGCATGTTTCTTTTGCTCTTCAAAAATGCTTCTTTAACTGACACCAAAACATTATCCACATCATTTGCTGTAAGGAGGGCAGTGTAAGGGTGAGGTAATTGGAAAGCAGTTTGCATTATGGTAATTTTAAAATTGCCTGCTGTGTGTCAAAAAAATAGTCTAATTTACTCGCCCAGAAACTGTCCTTATGTGGTGCTCTTTCTGACAGTATTGGCTGTGTTTCATCAGGTTTTGCTTTGGGTAAAGTACGATCAGTATGAAAAGTTTAAGCATCATGGATCAGACTGCAAAATAATGAGAATCATTCAAAAAGTCACATCTGAAACTTATATGAATGTGTCAGTATAATAGTTTTTAAGTTGCTTTGTCTCTAAACATAATGAAAATTAATGTTGCCAGCAGTCCCAAAAGCTTTATGATTCCTGGAAAAGTAAGGAAGGAAAACCCCAAATTTAGCCAAAGTGGTCCTACTGCTCTATTACTACTACAGCTACTGAATTATTTCAGCTACTGTTACTTATGTTTTCAGTCAGTTTTTTGTTCAGGTGTTTCAGAAAGGCTGAAGGATGATAAAATGGTTGATGAGTTTTTCTGCTCGTTTTCGGTACAGAGAGCAGACTGACTGCAGGATGCCCCGAATTGCTAGCTGGGGAAAGCTACCTTCTCCTCTCTGGTGGGAATAGTACTAGCTGGGGTAGTGTACACAGAGGTTGTATCTGTCAGGCTTTTTCTGGAATGGCCCTGTGGATGCTGGAGCTGACCAGCGGTGCAGACAATTTCAAAGTAGCTTGCTGTAGTTCTACTTCAATTAAATGCTTTTTTTTGATGCAGGCTTTTAAAACTCATTGCTTCAGCTTGCATGATTTTTTTGATTACAGCTGTGTATAATCCCTAGGCAAAGTCATAGAAGTGTTAGAAAATTCTAAGTGAAGTTTAAATTAGGCCATCAAACAGATTAGGAATTTTCAAAGGAGAACCTGGCAACTGTCCTACCTGTTTGATGAGAGCAGAGGTGGTAGCATGGAACAGATGATGATTTTCTCCAATACTTTACAGCCCTGGTCACAAACCATTGTACTGCACATCTGTTTTCCTGCTCCCCTTTGCTGGCCTTTGTTGGTATGAGAGGAAGAGAACAGAAGGGGGGTTAGGAATTCATAGGCAAATGGCTCATTATAGCTGTTCAACTGAAAGTTTGAATTTATCACCAATAGCTGTGGATGCAGGAGCAGCAGGAGTGAAAATGGCAGTCGGGAGCATGGAGTAGAAGACAAGTCAGTACAGTATGTGCTGACAGTATCTGCCTTTACAGTGGATATATTGCTTCTAGGTGAAAAAAAAAGTGAAATTCAAGATTCTGTAAAGCAAAAAAACAAACAAAAAGTAAATAAGAGAACGTAAATTAACTGTAAAACATTTCAGAAAATTGTACTGGGTGGATGCCTACAAAGATTGCCTCTATGTCTCTGAACTTGATGGAAGATTCCGGAAAAAACTCATGGATCAGTGTGTGGATGCCAACAACACTTTCTGCTTTCAGTACCCCAGAGCAATTGTTCTTCATCCAAAATACGGGTATGACATTTCAAGAGTGCTTTTCCTTTCTTTTGCAAATAGTCTTGTACTGTCTCTGAAAATCTGAAATAAAATTTGTCTGCCCATGCTTAGATTTGCCTGGCATTAGATTGTAGTTGCAAATTAGGAAAAATAGTAGCTTGTGGTTTGTAGGTGTATATATTCAGGGCTGTCAGATATCATTCAAAGTGGAATTTGGTTCCGTGTAGTCAAGAAAGTTTTGACATCAAAGCTAAAAGGTTGTTAGAAGTGTGTGTGGCTTGATAGGTGGTGGGACTACCAGTTGCATCTGGAGTATGGTGTCCAGTTCTGGGCCTCCCAGTTCAAAGACAGGGAAGTACTGGAGAGAGTCCAGTGGAGAGCTACAAGGATGATTAAGGGACTGGAACATCTCTGTTACAAGGAAAGGCTGAGAGCCCTGGGGCTGTTTAGCCTGGAGAAGAAGGAGAGGGGATCTTACCAATTTTTATAAGTACCTGAAGGGTGGGTGTCAAAAGGATGGGTCTGGTCTCTTCTCAGTGGTGCCAAGTGATAGGACAAGGGCAATAGGCAGAAACTGGAACACTCTTAAGTTCTGCCTCAACATCAAGAAAAACCTGTTTAGTGTGAGGGTGACGGAGCACTGGAGCAGGCTGCCCAGAGATGTTTTGGTGTCTGTCTCTGGAGATATTCAAGACCCACCTGGACGTGTTCCTGTGTAGCCTACCCTAGGTGATCCTCCTCTGGCAGGGTGGTTGGACTCAATGATCTCCAGAGGTCCCTTCCAACCCCTAACATTCTGTGATTCTGAGATTCTTTGACAACAGTTGTGATCACACAGTTGACTGCAGTTGACTGTAGTAGTTAAAGTAAGCAATATAGTGAAGTTTTTCATACTGTTCTCAATCTCTGCTTTGGTTCTGTTATAGGAAATACTATATTGGAGGTGTGGCTTCTAATACCAGCTTCAGCATATTTTTATTACAATCCTAACTGTAAATATTTATTTGAACAGGCAGATTTACTGGACAGACTGGGCAGATCGAGCCTATATAGGACGAGCAGGCATGGATGGCAAGGAGAAGACAGTGATTATCTCTACAAAATTAGAGTGGCCCAATGGACTCACCATAGATTACACCAACGACAAGCTCTACTGGGCAGATGCCCATCTAAATTACATTGAGTACGTACACAGAAAAGAATAAAACAACTGAGTAATTGCTCATGTCAGATTGCAGTGGTAGCATTTATAGGTGCTGTAAGCATCGTACGTATTTCTAACGACTGATTCTATAGCTGATACAAATCACTAGATGACACAGTAGCCTAGTTCCTCCTATATTTGCATCCTAGGTCCCACTGTAAGTGGCCCAAAAATCATAGTGAAAAGATTCTGAGTCTCTACTTAAATATGCAGCTTCTCTGTATCTAGGAGTGTAACCTGAACCAAAGCAAAACTGAGTGCAAAATCACTATTTTTCCTGCTTCTCCTGTTTCTGCCTATAGATAACAGTTGAGCTGTAACTAAATTAGTTCTGTGCTAATAAATTCGTATACAAATTGTTAGAAGATCTCTGAATGATTGTCCATAGGTACACAATGAAATTTCCTGTTAGCATATGGGATTTCTGTGTTAATCAAGAAAAATCTACTAATTGCTTCTAGTGTTAGAAATTTTGCACTTAAATATAGGTAAAAATGAACAAGTAGCATTCTGGTTCTTGTCAAGGCATTGAAATACTTTAAAAACAATCCTTTGTATTTATGATAGTATTTATATTTATATTTGTGTTTGTATTTACCTTTACATTTAGATTTATATTTACTACTTCTTAATGTTAATTCCGGCAGCCTTTCCTATGCTGAAGTGTTAAAAATCTCTGTTAAAATGTATATTGTATGTATGTTTCTCTGTCTCTTTCTCTCTTTTGTATTTCACAATTTCCCTCGATAGCAAGGTGGTAGTAAAAATAGAAAATCTTATTAAAGATGTGTCATCAGAGGAGGCTCTAAATCAGAAAGACATGTAAAGTTTAGGAATGTAAGAGGCCTGTTACTGTCTTAAGTGTTTCATTAGTAGCAGTCTGAATGATCCAGGCAAACTAGTCTCCCGTGTGACAAAAATAACTTGCTGTAAGGCAGTAAATGTGCAAATTTTCATTGGGCTAGCTGATACACTTCTGCGGGAAGACTTTACATTGCGTGTTGCTCTGTTGCATTTATTTGCCTAAAATAAACCTGATTTACTTACCTGCATATCCTAAAATGAATTCCCTGAGGACTGTGCTCTTTCATTATGGATTAAAGAAGCTGCATGATGCTGGTCACCAATAATGAAGTTCCATAAGCATACATAATAAAGATGTGAAGATGTTTTAGCATTTATCTGAATGTTTTGCACATATTGTTCTTTGTGTAGGTACTCTGACCTGGATGGACATCATCGTCACACAGTATATGATGGGACTTTACCTCATCCGTTTGCAATAACAGTGTTTGAAGACACGATATATTGGACTGACTGGAACACAAGAACAGTTGAGAAGGGAAATAAATATGATGGATCTGACAGGACTGTTCTCGTGAACACCACACACAGGCCATTTGACATCCATGTTTACCATCCATACAGACAGCCATTTGGTGAGAAAACAGAACTGGATTTGCATTTAGAGGGTCAGCTGTGTTCTGGACACTATTTGTAAAGGGTCCTAAATGCACTCAGCTTTTGTCTTTGTTGTGGGGAACAAAATGCACAGAGTAAACGTAGGCCTCTACTTCACATTTAAAAGTTGCCTTTGAGTAGCAATGACACAAAATGCATAATTTTAAAATAGTCTCTAACAAGTGCCTACTTATCTAGGTTTTGTTTTTTGATTATTACACTTAAGCTCTCAGTACAGTGCTAGGGGAGTCTGTTGTATATTGAGACCTTTGTGTCCTGGGATTTGCAAAATATGCTAATATTTATTCTTCTGTTTTACCAGTTAATAATCCTTGTGGCACCAACAATGGTGGTTGTTCCCATCTTTGTCTAATAAAAGCTGGTGGTCAGGGTTATTCCTGTGAATGTCCTGATAACTTCATGGTAGTACAGTTTGGCACTACAGCCCACTGCCTTCCAATGTGCTCTAGCACCCAGTTTCTCTGTGCAGACACTGAGAGGTAAGTCCACTGCTTACTGTCTTTTATTCAGTGTCTTTTTATGGATATAATTCACTGTTTAGTCTCTTCAAAAGGGCATGAAATTAGGGATTCCTTCTGCTGTCACTATGAGTTAGTGGAATGCTTGCAAAGACAAATCCAGAACTAGACAGGCTTCCATTTTTGAAAAATACTTTTAGACTCGTTGTTTAAATAGTAATTTTTTTATGTTTCTTCCTGCTATATGACATTGCTAATGTAGCAAAGTTCGTGTTGTTAGTAAGATGTACCTCCAGAATCCATTTCCAGTTGAACTGACAAACCTGGAACCTTCTCTTATTTTTTGTATACCTTTTACATCCTATCTGTAAATGCTCTCTGCCAGTGGCCCAGGAAAGACATTTAGCTGATGTGAGATGTGAAGACACATTTCCAACACTTTTTCTGAGACAAGAGCAGTGGAGAGAGAGGAATGGTGGTATAAGAGCTACGGTATCATTCTGGAGCCTGTGAGGCAGGTGTGCTTTTTGGGTGACCTTTTGAAGCAGTTACAGTGATAATCCCTAGTGAAATTCTTGTGCTGTAGTTCAGGTGAATTATTAAAATATTACCTCATTAAAATCCAACTGAAGTTTGATTTTAAAAGCATGAGAGATGTTACCAAAAATATACATAAAAATTAACTCCTTATTAATTTACTGTGAATTTCCTTCTAGAGGCCCATCAATATAATTTGTTTCTGATGACAGTATTCTGGCATATTTTGTTAGCATTTAACATATGAAACAGAAGACACGAAACTCAAGATGTCATGGAAGCTTCAAGAAATAATACTGAGACAAGACTGTCTTTCGTGGTGTAAAACAATGGTTATATACCTGTAGAGAAATATCCTCAACAAAGAAAAAACTCTTTTCTCTTTGTAGATGTATTCCAATCTGGTGGAAATGTGATGGACAGAGGGACTGCCGAGATGGCTCTGATGAGCCATCTACCTGTCCACACCGATACTGTCCTGTTGGTCAGTTCCAGTGTAATGATGGAAACTGCACAAGTCCACATTTCTTATGCAATACCCAGCCAGATTGCCATGACAGATCGGATGAAGATCCTGTACTTTGTGGTATGTTACAACTAATACATTTAAGTGTTTAGGCAGTATGAAATGTGTGAACTATATACAAATTTCAGAATCATCATCCGTTTTTTATGGATGAAAAGGTGAGGTAGACAGATGCACTCTTTTCTAGCTTTGCACTTGCTAGAGCAGTTCACCTCAGTGCAAAAGCAGGGTAAAGGAAAGCAAAAATGTACTATATCAAAGCATAAGCATTTTCTATAACTTTGAGATGGAATTTACGCTCCTCTTGTTTTGTCCTGCTCTGGCAGCGGGGTTGGACTCAGTGATCTTCAGAGGTCCCTTCCAACCCCTAACATTCTGTGATTCTGTAAAATACTACAAGCAGGACTCACTTTGTTTTGTTCTGAGTAAAGCCATGGTGAGTATGAGGAATATGAGGCTTCCAAATGCCCAGGTCAGTCTTACCAGGCATGCTAATTTTCCCTGTATTCTAGAACTTTGCATGATGGGACAGAATTATTTTATCCTCTGCATTGCCCAAAACCCAGTGCATCTGGGAAGATTTGCTTTGGAGATCTGTTTATGATGGCTGTATTTTAGAAATGTTGCCTAATTATGCTTATGGAATAATGTTATTTCCTTAAAAACCTGTCTTTATTCCACATACTTATGTCTAATTTAAGCAAGCACATTCGTAGTTCTCTTTAATGTAAATAATGTAGTACTGGCAGTTGCAAGCTTAGTAATAGAAAAGGGACGTGGTGGTGGGGAAAGCAGTGTGGTTGTATAATTGATGGTTTCATTGCCTTCCATTAGCAAAGTGTTTCTAACAATGACAGGATTAAATGAAATGTCAATTTTACCTGACTTGTAAATAGCTAATATCTTAAGAGGGACACAGAATAATGTTAAATAAGTAGAAATGTGTCAGCTGCATAATATGTCACAGGTTTTAACATGCTGGATACAATAAAAGTCAGTTTAGGTCTTCTGCTCATCATCTCATGCATGAGAATAGAATCTTTGAGTTTAGAAAACATACGCAAATTATAATACTGTTTCCTCTTGAACAGATTGGCAGTGTATATAAAAAAGTAGTAGGGTGGTATCCAGTGAAATATACAAAGTCTGGAAGCAGAAATCAGTGTTGGCTCCTATTTTCAGAGACCTACAGAGCTCCCCTAGTTTACCAGCACTGCTGACATCAGCTTCCAGTGCTTTGTCCTTTGGGAACAGAGGCTGTACATATATAGGTTGCAGAGCTGATACTAGCATGGTCTTCTGATAAGTTTTCTGATGTTTATTCATAGTCAGAGGAATAGGCTTATCAGCCAATGTACATCTAAGTTGGTAGCATGGCCAGAGCCACAGTGTCACTTAACTCCTCTGTGAAGTGACTGGGAGTCCCTGCCTCCATCATGTTTGAATGTTGGGTTTACTCTCCTCTGCTTTAGCAGAAGGTAGTATCTGTTTTACTTCTAGAAAAATGCAGAGCCTTAGTGAGCTTGTCTGAAGATGCCTGTGGGGAATGTGACATGTGACAGTAGAAATCAGTATCTTAACTGTGCAAGTCAATGTGATGTTTTACATTTTTACTAAGTTCTGGGGTAGATATGATAACTGCTCAATTGACGTGACAGCAGCAGACCATCCACGTAACTTTGGGTGTCCTAACAGCCAGCTTGTATTCTTTCAGCTAATCACCAGTGTGAAACTCATCAGTGGCAGTGTGCCAATAAACGATGTATCCCAGAAGCTTGGCAGTGTGATAGAGATGATGACTGTGGCGACAACTCGGATGAAGATAGCACTCACTGTGCCAGTAGAACCTGTCCCCCAGGACAATTTAAATGCGACAATGGCCGCTGCATCCCACAGTCCTGGAAGTGTGATGTGGATGATGATTGTGGCGATAACTCTGATGAGCCATTCCACGAATGCAGTAAGCACACAGCTGTAGTAAGCTGCTTACCTTATAGTGCACCAAAAGCAGAGCAAACCTCATTATTTAATTTTCCTGATGCTGAAAATTTATTGGAAAGGAGTATTTTCTGAAAGCTAATTTCAGTCATGTAGTAAAGAATGTTAGAAAACTTAGAGACTATGTGATAATCTACTTCTTACTTATTCTTGAGGGGGAGAAAGCTTGTTTATACTGGTCAGATTATCACAAACTGGCAATGGCTCTCTCTGACTTGCTTGATGCTAGCAGCATCCTCTGCTTGGCCCCTAACTACAGTTTGCAAAAAGGATATATGCTGATCCATTGCCTGCGCAGAAGCAGTGAATGCCAGCTCACCAATTTTTACCTCGTTCCACTTTGGAGTATGTCATGTGTCATGCTTTTTACAAAAACAAAGTAAACCTTCATTTTGGCCACAAAGATGATCAGAGGGCTGGAACATGTCTCCTATGAAGACAGGCTGAAGGAGCTGGGGTTGTTCAGCCTGGAGAAGAGAGGGCTCTGGGGAGACCTACTAGTGACCTTCCAGTACCTGAAGGGGGCCCACAGGGAGGCTGGAGAGGGGATGTTTACAAGGGCCTGTAGTGAAAGGATGAGGGGTAATGGGTTTAAATAAGAGAAAAGTAGATTTAGATTGCATATCAGGAAGAAGTTCTTTACATTGAGGGTGGTAGAACAGTGGAACAGGCTACCCAGGGACGTGGTTGAGGCCCCATCCCTGGAGATATTCAAGGTGAGGTTGGACAAGGTTCTGAGCATCCTGGTCTAGCTAAGGGTATCCCTGCTCACTGCAGGGGGGCTGGACTAGATGACCTTTGGATACCTTCCAGCCCCAGCCATTCTATGATTTCTTGAAGCTAAAGTTTTTCACAATGATAGGCACATGATTTGGGAACAAAAGCTTACAAGGAGAACAAATGGAGAGCACCCTCTAACCCATGTATAACAGCAGGTTTTTGTGACCAAGTTCTTCACTCTAAAGATGAGCTGCCTCCTCTGGTTTCCCAGTTTGGGGCTTCTATTACCACCATAACCAGCTCTAAATACTTCAGGGAAAAACATGCTGAATGTCATTTGAACCTACCGTGGGTTTGTAGTATATGCAGAATAAAAGCAGCATAGATTGGAAAAGGTAGTAAAATCAGATATATTTAGTGGTTTCCCTTTTGCAACACAGAAGGCAGCAGATAGCTGTTTTTAGTAGAAATAATTGACTATACATCATAACATATTTTGAAAGGCAGAATAGCAAGGAGGACAGTTTAATGTCTAAGTTAACACCACTAACTTCGATAACTACCTTTTCCAGTGGGCCCTGCCTATCGTTGTGACAATCACACACAATTCAGCTGTAGAACCAACTACCGTTGCATCCCGTTGTGGGCAGTGTGCAACGGGAATGATGACTGCAGAGACAACAGTGATGAACAAGGCTGTGGTATGTTTGGAGAAGAAGGTCACTTCAACATAACTTCGTACCTAAAATATTCCTCCGGTTTACAAACACCTTGGTTTTCTGAAAGTCTACAATAATAATGTGCCTGGGTATCTTTTGTTTGATATCAGTTAATTATCCTGTTTTTGGAAAAATTCTATGCAACAATTTATTGTTTAGCTCACATGTTTATGAGCTCTGAAGATCAGGCTTTTATTATTTTGCCTGATATATCATCAAATGAAATAATAAATACTTTTACTTGAGCTGAACTATTTCAAACAATTAAAACTTGCACTATTTTCTACATTTACTTAACTTCCCCCCTATGCTGGTGAAGCCATCAGTAAGGGAAGTATGATGATGCAATCCCAGACACTTGCATTTGTGTCGAGAGCTCTCATAAGCTTATACATAAAGCTTAGCGGACATTGGATCTCTATACCAGAATGAGAAAAGACTTGAAAATGTGGCCATGAGGTCAGGATGCCCTCCGTTGACAGTACTTTTATCTCTGTGTTTCCATCTCCTTTCTATGTAGTTATTTCAGCTGTTTCTTAATCACTTCTCTATTACTTGTCCCAGTTTGTGGTATAAACATCTCTATCTACTTCCATTATCTTCCGTGTATTACATCTTATCCAAAGACTATGTTAATGTGTGCTGTTTCATCGGCAAACTGTGTCCTCTGTAGAGGAGATGACTTGCAGTCCTTTTGGAGATTTCCGTTGTGACAATCATCGATGCATCCCACTGCGCTGGAAGTGTGATGGAGATAATGACTGTGGAGATAACTCTGATGAGCACAACTGCAGTGAGTTCTCTTTTTTTTTGCTTGTTATGATACAGTCCAGCTTTTGACTTAACTATACTTTTATTTCTTATGAGAATGAGGCAGACAGCTCTCAGCTGCAATCATACTGTTGCTTTGCTCTATAGCTTGTCTTTTCTTTGCTGAAATAGTACAGTGAAGCCACAAGGAAGCATTTTGAATTCATAAAATCACTGATAAATCCATTCATCGCAATAACACAAATTCCTACTTTCCACTAAGAAGTGACATTTGAATTCTGACGTATGTACAAATGTAGTATGATACAGTTCCTTGAACAATGACAGTAGATTTTTTTTTATTTGTTTACTTTTGTTAAGAAACAAAATCTACAATCAATTTCAATTTTTCTGCATTAAGAGGGACATAGAATGTTTAACATAAGTAAAGAGTTGGGGTTTTTTTTGGAGGGGTGGGGGCAAAATGCTGTTTTAACATCATTTAAATTTAAGGATTATACCACATTATCTGCCCATATTACTTTCATTTGGTTTAATGAGACAGGTGTGAATGTTTGAATCTACATCTGGGGAACTTTTTGTATTTGTACATTCATTTTAAATGAAGGTCCTCGCGAATGCACAGAAAGTGAATACCGTTGTGACAATTTGCGCTGCATACCTTCCCGGTGGATCTGTGATCACGATGATGACTGTGAAGACAATTCAGATGAACGTGACTGTGGTGAGTATTGTCTAGATGCTACCCCTTACGTACTCACACTTTTGTTTCTAATGCGATAAATTATTCTGCAAAGTCATCTTTTATGGGAAGCATCTTTAATGAAGTAGTGCTGACCAGATCACTTCAGTCATTCCACCAAAAGTAGAGGATACCACAGTTTTAATGGCCTGGGATTTTGTAGTCTTTTTAAGGATGTTGTTCTCAAAGAGTAAACACTCTTTCTGGATTTGAAGAAGAAGACATCTCAACAGGTACTTCTGAATCTTTTCAGAGCTGAGGACCTGCCACCCAGGTTATTTCCAGTGTAGCAGTGGACACTGTGTTGCAGAGCGCTTCAGATGTGATGGAAATGCAGACTGCCTTGATTTCTCTGATGAAGCAACTTGTCGTGAGTTTCAATCTTTGCAATTGGTTGCTCATTGAGCTCACTTCCAGAAAGATTTGCACTTTTCTCTCACTTTAAGTGGGATGACTCCTTTGAGGTACAGAATTCTGCAACACTCAGTGATGTCAGTACACATTCAGGATAAGTATATTTTGAATCAACTTTTTAATATAATAATGAGTTGTCTTCTCTTACACTGATTGTAAACACTTTCCTAGTGCTAGGAAATTAATGTTGTTACAAGATCCTATTTGTGGTGACTGACACTGGCTTTTCAAGTGACTGAATGTTCAAATGATTCTAGACTTCAGTACTCAGGAGAATTCCTATCTCTTCATGTTGGTATTGAGGCAGTTCTGTACATCTTCCCATGTACTTAATTTTAACACTGGTGCTTTAAGTAAGAAGGTGTGTCTGCACAGTAGAACATTTATTTTTCTGATGGTAACCACATCATGGAATGTACATTGCAACAGTTAATCTTTCAGAACCTGAATTATACAACATTTGACTTTTCTTAAAGGGAGGAAAAAGTGTATGAGAAGCCATTGAAAGAACAAGAATATGGTTTATGTATGTAGGCTGGAAGAGTAGCATTTTTGGTTTCTCTTTGCTCTAGTTCAGTTTTTTTCACAGCTTCTACAGAATCTAGGGTGGGGTTTTTTTAGTATACCAATGTGAGTCCTTTTGTAATTGGATACCTTAGGTACTTCTTCAGTCATTCATGTTTGGTGGCATTTACATTATGTACCTTTCTTACTGAACTACATTTGTCAATAACAAATTCAAGTAGCGTTTGTTAAAATAATGACAGTTTATTTTCAAAAGCTTCTGGGAGTAACTTAGGTTATTTCACTAGTCATTCAAACCTGAATTATGTTATACCTGCCAAGGAATCCCCAGTCCTTGCAGTCTGTTATTGCTATAGATCTTTGCAGTGGCTCATACTGTATCTCCTACTATGGAAAATAAATATAGGGTCGGGCTGAATATTTTTCAGGAAAACCTAAAATTTTCATTGTAAGTGAAAATGTTATAATTTTCTTTTCTTCAGCAACACGGTATCCTAATGGTACATACTGTCCTCCCATGCTGTTTGAATGTAAAAACCATGTCTGTATCCAGCCATACTGGAAATGTGATGGTGATAATGACTGTGGAGATGACTCTGATGAAGAACTTCACCTTTGCTGTAAGAGACAAGAATTATATTAAAATAAGTAAAATGCATAATAAAGCGTCTAATTAAAATTGATACAACAATTAGAAAATAAATTTTAAATATTTTCTTTTCACTGGAGAATCATATTGACTTAATTCAGGATGGGTGCTGAGAATTTTACTTCATATGCAAGTTCACTTCATCCTCCTACAGTATGTTTCTTACTGCTTTGCGGATGTTTGCATATGTGATTATAAAAGTAGGGAGAAACATATCAAAGAGAAGAGCATTTTCAAATTGGTTATCTAAAATAAAAGCATCAGTTTGCCATTAAAGATGAATTCAGATAATGTATATTCTCAGAGGTACTGAGCTTTTAAAGATATCAGCATAGTCAGGAGATCTCTGTAAATATGGTTGGGGAGTCCTGACTTTAGCTTTAAAATGAGGTGTTGGAGGAGGTGCTGCTTAAACAAATTTTGTCACTTACCCGCTATATAGCCACTTAAATAGCATGTTGGATTTTCAATTAGTTTACTTCATAAACAAATCTAGAAACCTCAGTGCTATATCTTATGTGCGTTTGGCCAAAGATGATGTACTGTCACCAGAATGTGGAGAAAATATTATTTTGGGTCTAAATGCCTCCATACCTTTTAAAACATAGGAAACATATAAGTGTTACCAGAAGAAAGTGATTGGCATAATTAGTGACTCAATGGCATGAAGTATCGAAGTGTGACTGACTTGTTCTCTGTGGTTTCAGTGGATATTGCTTGTGAATCTCCTTTCCGTTTCCGATGTGAAAACAATCGCTGTATATACAGTCATGAGCTTTGCAACCAAGAGGATGACTGTGGAGATGGAAGTGATGAAAAAGAAGAACACTGTATGTTTACATAAAATTGAGCAGCGTATTTAGTAATTGTGACATGCTAATGTTTAATAATACCAAAGGACTTTAGAAATGTCAAAACCAGAAATTATGAAAACTAGAGATTAGTATGAAATAATTTGAACTATGATTATTAGTACCAGGTATTTTCAGCTCTCCATACAAGTAGCAAAAATCAGCAGACATTTCTCTGAAAAGTTCGGAGCATGATTTTCAAAATTATTGTATTTTATTATGAGCAGCAGCTAAATTCTGTCAGGTTATTATGAACTCCACTTAGGAGGAAGAAGGACTTTGGCTGTATCGTAAAATAAGGATGGGATGGATATCTGTGACTTTTAAAACAGAGAAATCAGTACTTCTGAATTTGTGGTACTGTTATACACAGAGTAGCAGTGTTGATATTTAGACCCAAATCCTGCAGAAGCTTTGTTAATATACAATATGGTTTTGCCCCCTGATGTCTATGAGAACTACATAAGACTACGTTAATTTTTATACTATCAAGTTTAATTATATTTTTGGTTGCTTAATGATATTATTTGCTGGCTTTATTGTACTATATTCTTTAAAGTTAATAGTTTACTAGTATCTCAATATCTTGAATTCTGCAGTAGATGTATGAAGTATATCGCTAAAGCATATTAATAGATATGTGCTATTAAAATTGAAGTTCAATCAACTATTAACAAGAAGAGTTTTATCTTCTATCTTTATAAAATGGAAGGGCTTCTTTCAGTTCATGGGGATCTGACTAGAAGTCAGGAGTCCCCAGTTGTATTTTTGCCTTTACTACAGACTTCTGAAATCACTCTAGTCATTATTTTACCAGATTCTATCAGTTTTGTCATTAGCAATGTGGAGTAGTGCTGTCTGTTGGTATTGTGTAGCTGGAACTGTGACAGAAGAGTGTTTCTCTCCTTGACTGTAGGTAGAGAACCAACCCCAAGACCTTGTACAACTGAAGAATTCAAGTGCAGTAATGGAAATTGCATTCCTCTACATTATGTGTGTGACAATTATGATGACTGTGGAGATCATTTTGATGAAATAGGCTGCAGTAAGTAATAATATCAATAGAATTCAAAATTACAACACTATTGAAATAAAAAATTCTAAAATTGATAACGGTACATGTTACTTCTTGAATAGTGTACTACAAAGTATTGATTTTTAACTAGCCTGTGCTAGGATTATCCAACTAGCCATGACAATATCTTCTCTTTTCCTTCTTTTGGGATGCTTAAAAGACGTGTAGAAGTGGCATTTAGGTACATGGTTTACTGGAACTTGGCAGTGTTAGGTTTATGGTAGGACTTGATGATCTTAAAGGTTTTTCCAAGCTTAATGATTCTATGATTCTTTGAAATTCAGTGCTTTGAACAGTCCTTTTTTAGGCCTGGAGCATTTATGTATCATAAAAAAGGGTTTATCTTTGTTCTGACTTTGTTTTGAAATGAGTTGCATTATGGAGGCAAGAACTTCCAGATATTTCAATCATAATTGCAGTACGCTAACCTTTTGGATTATTCATGAGCAGACTCTGAACTGGTACAGGTTGCATTGTTTACTTGAAAAACATTTTCACTCATATTAGTGATCAAAATTATGATACTCTCCTCCCCCTTAGCACTTTAATTTTTGGTTATAATTGTATAATGTACCTATTTCTTTTTTTTTTTTTTTATACCAGATCCTGGAACAGAGCGAACTTGTGCAGAAAATATCTGTGAACATAACTGTACCAATCTGAATGAAGGAGGCTTTATCTGTTCCTGTAGGCCAGGGTACAAGGCTAGTGAAACTAACAGAAACTCCTGTGAAGGTATTTTCAGTCTTCTAAACATCTTCTCACTGATAAGTGTTCAGTGACCCGTCACTTCATCATTCTAATGTGACAATATTTTTGCTTTCTAACAGGTTTTTTATACATTTAATAGATGTTTCCTGAAAAGTTTTGCTGCTGAATCATGTTTTCTAACATGCAGGCCTCATTCAACAAAGAACTGGCTCCACAGTTCAGACTTGTTTTAAGGTTTTGATGGCTATAGGTGTATGTTTTTGCTTTACTATATATAGGTTTTGTCATCTCTTCGCAATGTGAGGGACAGAAATTTGCTGTTTTGTTTTGGGTTTTTTTCCTATTGAAAGAAAACTTACTGAAGGCTGTACTCTCCTGTTTTGCTCCTGAACAGACCTACAATGAAGGTCTATTGTGCCATATTTTTTCCTGGCTTATGTGCAGATAAAATATGTTGAGGAGTCTACCGAAAGGCCGTTGTCTGTGGTCACGCACTACAGTACTTTCAGAATTTCCATTTCAGTTTTGACAAGAACCCTCCTGTTTGTTGCTCCCAGCTCTTGTGGATAATTTGTGAAGTTCTAATAAGCATGATCCAAGGCCACTCTTCCCTTTCCTTCCTCCTTATATTGTTTCTGAGGACTAGGTATCTTTGCTTCAGCATTTCAAGAAGGCTTTGTTCTTGCATCTCATTGTCGTCAGGCCACATATTTTGTCTTTCCTTGGTGATTTAACACAAAAAAGTCTCTGAAAAGCAATCTGATAATCAGGAGCAATGCAGTTACTATCAATCTGTAGTTGAGACATGGTAGACAGTAAATGAGTGATGAGGAGTTAGATAACAGATGCTGATGTTAAATATCACTTATTAGGTCACTGATTTTTTTAGATTGTGTTAGAAAGGGACAAACCTACTCCATGGACTAAAGGTGACCAGCATGTGGAAAAGGTTAAGGTCTAGGAATCTTTTCTCTACTTATATCTAGATATCAATGAGTGTGAGATCTTTGGAACATGCACTCAGGACTGCAAGAATTCCAAAGGCAGCTACGAATGTTTCTGTGCAGATGGCTTCAGGTCTGTTGGTGATCAACAAGGGAAACAGTGCGCAGCTAATGGTATGTTAACGATGTGATTGATTATTACTTATAAAGAGAAAGTGGAATATAGCAACTTAATGAATATAAGCCTCTCTCTCTTTTTTTTTTTTTTTTATGAAGGGGATAATGAAAACCAAAATTTATTCTCTAATATATTATTATCTGTGTATTTCACCCATTCCATAATTTATTTCTACTTTCAGTTGTAAACATTAAAGTTAGTATCTTGATATGGACATCCACTTTCCTTTCTCCTGAAATTATCTGCAAACAAAAACCTGCTTATCCTGTGTCTGTCAGCAGACAGAAATTAATGTTGCCTATTCACGAAGTTTAGGTTTTATTGACAAAATAATGCATCAGAAGAAAGTTGCATTAAACTGGTGCAAATCAAAGGCAGTTTGATGACAGATTGCCGTTTGATGTTCATGGAGTGATGCACACAAACAGAAGGACATTGGCCAATGTTTAACATCAATCGTTGGCTTTTAATCATACCTCAGTGCAGTGACTACAGTGTGTGACAGTCATTGAATAGGTAGAGAGTTGGTTCAGAAAATAATAGTAATAGAATAGTAATAATAAAGAGCTGAAGAAAATAGAAAAAAATGACAAAGCAGCAGTATTATATAAAAGACAGAAGCTATATTGTATCTAGAAAAGTACTTACACTTCAACCATTTTAAGAGATATGTGGTGGAAATGTGGTGTGTCTAGTCAAATAGTAAAATCTTCAGAACAGAAAGTCTGTGACCAAAACTGCATGCCGCTGGATGTTTTGAAAAGTAAGAATTAATTGTAATATGAGACATGACACAAGAAAACAAGGTATTCAACTTTTCAGTCCAGGGGACTAATTCAGCAAATACTGTTGAGCATGAGACAGGAAATACAAGATGGCATTTGCAGCTGAGTTTCTGCCTTGCTACCTCTTTATGTGCCCATGTCAGAAATCTGGTTCTTTGAAACCTTTCTTCATAGGCTTTATTCACAAAGCATCTAGACACCCAAAGTTTTTAGGACTGAGTGATAGAAGATAACGCAATTGTAGCTGATAACATAATGAATTTATTGTGCTTAAAGTTCTACATCTAAGTATGCCCAGAATTCTACCACTCTTTGTACTACAAGCTCACAGCACTCATAAATGAGGGCTTTCTTTGCCTGTATCTGCTGCAGGCCTGACTAGTAGGCATTTTCAGACCACACATAGAATACTTGGACCCCTTTTGCCTGTAATGGTATATATATTAGAAGTGCCATCAATTTCTACACTGGACTGTATGTTCATTACAGACTAGTCATATGCCTTATTCTCCCATAGTTAAGTGTGATTTAAAGGAAAATGATTGTGTTCAAATGAACCCTTCATAGTAAATTATTATCTGGTAAATGAGATTTTCCTTTCCTAGCTGAATGCCTTGTCATTTCTCATTGGCTTTGTGAAGATGTGATGAATGTAGGAGAACAACTTCTCTAGAAGAATGCCTATGATTTAAGACAATGACTCCCAACTGTGCTTGTCCTTACCAAAAGGCCAAACAATTAACTTTTCTCACCAGCAAAATCAGCCAAGTGGGACTGATGCTCTCTATTGTCAAGTTATTAGAGGATTGAGACTAATCCCAGAACCCATGAAAACCCCAATTTTGTTTTTACAGAAAGTGACTTCCAACTCTTTCTTCTAATATGAGAAATACTTCAAAGTAAAATTCATGATCATTTCCCAGGTAATCCTCCATTGTTACTGCTGCCAGATAATGTGCGGATTCGAAGATACAATATCTCATCAGAACAGTACTCTGACTATATTGATAACCAGGAGCGCATCCAAGCTCTGGATTATGACTGGGACCCTGAAGGGATAGGCCTGAGTGAGTATGTGTAAAACATTACTACCAATCATTGCATGGTGGAGTTAAAAAAGAGGTATTTCTGCAGCATAGGTTAATAATAATTTATGCTCAAAATCAAATTAAATTAACTGTCCAGGCCTTGGCTGAATGTGTCCCTCCCCTCTACTCATTTGTCATCATCAGCGTGGTTCCTTTCAGTGCTTTACTTTAGTTTACCTAGGTTTTGTTCTGTTTTTCCTTATGTTTTGGTGTGAGTTCAGCTGTGGAATTGTGGCTATTTGGGTTACACGGTAGTAGAGGATTACTATAAATGAACCGCTTCCTTTTCTTCTGCCTCTGACAGTCCTGAAACCTGGCTCAAGTCTTGCAAGAACTAATCCTTATACTAAGATGAAATGGCCAGTAGATCCCTACATCAGCTTATATCTCTGCCTCTTTGTAGGCTTTACTGCTTTTGCCTTTTTCATGGGGCCACTATCCTGGGTCATACTTGGCTCTTACAGGGTCATTAGAGTCTAAATTATTCTCAAAACCACATGCAAAGAATATGATACATATTTTTTGATAATCTAGATTAAGATGATTTTAGATATCCATTTTACCTGTGATGAATGGCTTAAAAATGTACATACTAACACTGTAATTTAATTGAATGGATAACTCCGTGTTCTTCATAAATGGGTGTGGTATCTTCACACAAAAGCCTCAGAAAGATTAGAATTTGCCAAAAATATGAAATAACTAGGCCTTAAAAGTTATCTTTGTAATTTTTTTTTAAGGTATTGTGTACTTCAGCATTCTTGGACAGGGTTCTGAGTTTGGAGCCATCAAACGTGCTTATCTGCCCACATTTGACAGCAGCAGGAACAATCCTACAAAGGAAGTTGACTTGAATCTCAAATATATAGTTAATCCTGATGGGTTAGCTGTTGACTGGGTTGGAAGGTAAGTGCACTGAAAAGCTAGAAAAATGCTATGCATTAAATGTGTCAAGGGTCTGATCAGGCAGTGAAAAATTAACATTTTTCTTCCTTACATACTGTCTCTGAAGATACCTAGTCTCAAGGTAGTTCAGAAGAACATCGCAGGCTTTGTTTGCCCAGACAGCAGGTTAATAGGTCAAATACATGTTGCTGACTGCATCATGTATTCTCTGAGGAAAACTGAATTACTTCACAACTGGCAGATCAGTTGTGTATCAGTAAAGTGATAATACACTTCATGTCAGATGGATTCTTCTTCAAGGACTGAGATAAACTTGAGGGAACAAGCTCTTTCTGCTGTTGGAAGGAGACCTCCCCAGTCCAAAACGGAATTTGTCTTTTTTTTTTTTTTTTCTTACCAGCCTTGAGTTAATCCCAAGGCAGCAGCAGATTTGAAGTCAGATGAATATATGTGTTTTCTCAGAAAATGGTTACAGTTTTGTAATTGTGTTGCAGAGTTGTTTCTCCCTCTTGTTGACTCTGTATTTTTTTTTAAGGCAATTCTTAAACTTACTCCTAGAAATCATGTAATCATTGCTTATTTCCCCTCCCTAGGGGAAGAGCTGGGAGAAAGCTGGGCATGACTTTTGGGAGTTTGATGTTGATGGTGTCATTTTTTTATTTGCAATGTAACTGTTAGAGGATTTAGTGAACAGGCATAGCTGTGGTTCATTTGGTATGATGTTGAGAGGATCCTGATGTTTGTAGATAGACATGATGAAAGGCAGTCAGGATTCACTTCGAAGCTGCGTGGAGAGGTGTTACAGAGATGAGTCAACCTTCTAAAAGCTGCTGACAAATTTTGGTTGCTCCTAGTAATGCAGTCAATAACGTGAAGAAGAAGGATATTAAGTACATAGCATGACATTTCTGGAAAGCTGAAAATAAAAGAAGGAACTTACTATCTACTTCCCCTCTGTCACATGTTTGTCAACTAAATGGATGAATACTTTACCTTTTATGTTCTCTATCAAAATACGGTTGGAAGATGCTTAAGGCCTGGATTACAGCTTGTAGCAATTAATTCTGAGTAGCATTTGTGCCAATGGAAACTTTTTTTTTTCCCCCTGATGATTCAAAAAGCAAAGATTGGGAAAAGACTTAATCCAGTTAGAGGCCTGACATGTAGCTTTCATTATCTAGACTCTTTGTGTTAGGTGATGCATGCTATATTAGGTGTTGTGTCCTAAAAATGAAATAGTTACGAAGTTGCTCGTGCAGTATGTAACTCAGTTTTCTAGATAAGGATAAAGCAGCTCTGACCAGCTGAAGTGATTCACTAACCTATGTGCCAGTCATGATGGAAAAAAAGAAATAGAAAATTGTATCTTGCAGCAGTTTTTAAATATGAGATAGATTTGTTAAGGTTTGGGCTAGCCTTCACCTTCAAGTTATTTTGATGTTTACTTCATGAACTGCAGGCCATCCAGAAAACCAAATACCTCTGATGGCAGAAGTGAGTGTCTGAATTTCTATTCACAAGTCTCTGTGGTCATGAGAGCAAGGATAAAGGATATATATCTCCAGGATCCTGGTGAGGCTAGCACCTTCAGCACTTCAAACATAGTGTTACACTGATTTCTGCTGCAGGTGGTTAAAGAATGAATGAGGAGAGCTGTGACACTTGATCTTGTATTAACAAACAAAGAAGGTCTGGTTGCAGATGTTGTATCTGGGAGTAGTCTTGGCTGTAGTGACCACAACATGTTAGAGTTTAATATCATTAGGGAAGGAAGCAGGGTAATAAGTAAAACTTCTACCCTGGACTTCAAGAGGCTAACTGTGTCCTCTTCAAAAATCTACTTAGAAGTATGCCATGGGCTAGGTCTCTAGAAGGTAGGGAGGTCCAAGAGATCTGGTTAATATTCAACATTATCTCCTCCAAGCTCAAGATAAATGTATTCCCTTAAAAAAAAAAATAGGACACCTGTGTGGATAAACAGTTTGCTCCTGAAAAAACTCAAATGGAGTGGAAAACTCAAATGGAAGGTGGAAAAATGGTCTGATTAACTGGGAAGATTATAGAAATGCTGCCAGGGTATGTAGAGACTCAA
Organism: Todiramphus saurophagus; assembly: GCA_024582635.1. Taxonomy (NCBI): domain Eukaryota; kingdom Metazoa; phylum Chordata; class Aves; order Coraciiformes; family Alcedinidae; genus Todiramphus; species Todiramphus saurophagus. The sequence continues at coordinate 61,727 of JANIMW010005181.1, forward strand.
TAAGAAAGGCCAAGGCTCTCTTGGAACTTTGGCACACCATGGAGGTGAAAGAAAACAAGAAGAGCTTTTTCAAATACATCAATGAGAAAAGGAAGAGTAGGGAAAAAGTGGGACCACTGCTAAATGAGGTGGGAGATATGGTAACATAGGATGCAGAGATGGCAGAGCTGCTGAATGCCTTCTTTGCCTCAGTCTTTACTCCCAAAACCTGCCCTCGGGAACCCCAGTCACTGGACATAAGCAAACAGAACTAGAGAGAGAAAGACACTCTGCTAATCAGTTAGGAATGGGTTAGAGATCACTTGGATAAACTGAAAACACACAAATCCATAGGCCCGGATGGGGTGCATATGTGTGTGCTGGAAGAGCTGGCTGTCCATCATTTTTGAAAAATCGTGGAATATGGGAGAGGTGCCTGATGACTGGAAGAAAGCCAGTGTCACTCCAGTCTTCAAAAAGGGCAAGAAGGAAGACTCAGGCAACTATAGACTGGTCAGCTTCACGTCCATCCCTGGAAGGGTGATGGAGCAGCTCATTCTGGAGGCCATCTCTAACCACATGAAATAAAAGAAGGTTATCAGGAGTAGCCAACATTGATTTACCAAAGGGAAATCCTGCTTAACTAATCTGATATCCTTCTATGAAGCCATGACCAAATGGGTAGGTGAAGTCTCAGAGAGCAGTGGATGTCATTTACCTTGACTGCAGTAAGGCTTTTGATACTGTCTCCCATAACATCCTCGTAGAAAAACTCAAGAAATGTGGCACAGACAATTAGTCTGTGACATAGATTGAAAACTGGCTCAACAACAGAGTTCAGAGGGTTGTGATCAGTGGCACAGAGTGAAGTTGGGGGTCTGTGGCCAGTGGTGTTCCCCAGGGATCAGTACTGGGTCCAGTTTTGTTCTTCATCAATGACCTGGATGAGGGGATAGAATGTACCCTCAGCAAGATATGAAACTGGGAGGAGTGGCTGACACACCAGAAGACTGTACTGCTATCCAACATGATCTAGACAGGCTGGAGAGCTGGGTGAAGGTGAACCTCATGACGTTCAATAAGGACAAGTGTAGAGTCCTGCATCTGGGGAAGAATAACACCAGGCACCAGTACAGGTTAGGGGTCACCCTGCTGGAAAGCAGCACCATGGAGAAAGACCTTGGAGTCCGGGTGGATAGCAAGTTATCCATGGGACAGCAATGTGCCCTTGTGGCCAGAAAGGCCAATGGCATCCTGGGGTACATTAAGAACAGTGTGTCCAGCAGGTGTAGGGAGGTAGACCACACCTGGAGTACTGTGTCCAGTTTTGGGCTCACCAGTTTAAGAGAGACAGGGATCTAAAAGTCCAACGGAGAGCTATGAGGATGATTAAGGGACTTGAGCATCTCCCCTGTGAAGAAAGACTGAGGGAACTGGGGCTGTTTAGTCTTGAGAGGAGAAGACTGAGAAGAGATCTTATTAATGTCTGTAAATATCTGAAGGGTGGGTGTCAAACAGAAGGAGCCAATCTCCTTTCTGTAGTGCCCAGCATTAGAACAAGGAACAATGGGTATAAACTTGAGCATAGAAGGTTCCACCTCAACATGAGGAGAAACTTCTTTACTGTGAGGGTGATGTAGCACTGGAACAGGCTGCCCAGAGAGCTTGTGGAGTCTCCTTCTCTAGAGACTTTCAAAACCCACCTGGATGCATTCCTGAACAACATGCCCTGGGTGATCCTGCTTTGTCAGGGGGGTTGGACTCGATGATCTCTAGAGGTCCCTTCCAACCCCTAGCATTCTATGATTCTATGATTTTAGAACTTTGTTGAAACTTATTTAAAAAAAAAACCCCACCATATTTAAGTGTCTGCACATTACATAAAAAGTGATATACATAGTTTGACACGGTCCTTCTCCCCATCTACAAAACTCAAGGAAGAGTATACTGAGTGCCCTCTATATAAGGACTAAAAGCATTTGCATCTGATCTGGTAACTATGTATTCATGAACATCTCTGTCAGAGGACAAAAGCCTAAAGAGGAGCTGTGGATACCTTAGGAGTTACCAGATAAATTACATGATAAATAAATTTTCTTTGTAATGAACATCATCATCATCTGGAAAACTGAATCTTTAAAGATGCTGATTGGCCACCTCTGATACTTAAAAATAACAATGAAAATTCTCAGTAGCCCTTTATTATTCCACAGGAAACAGGTAGCTGCAGAAACTTTGTCAGAGGAGAAAACTAGTGAGCTGTGATAGATCACATTTGCTAAACTCACCTATATTTAGGGTCTCTAGACTGAAAAAGTTCATATTTTATCAATGGATTCATTTTGTGTTGGTTTGATAGAGCTTTTCTTGAAAAATAGTCTTTAATTCCTCTCCGAAATATAAACTATTTACCTTTGAAATGTTTTCTGTTTTATGTAATTCAGACATCTTTACTGGACTGATTCAGGGACTAATCGCATAGAGGTGGCAAAATTAGATGGACGGTACAGAAAATGGCTTGTCTTTTCTCTACTGGATCAACCAGCAGCTATTGCTGTCAATCCAAAACGTGGGTAAGTACTACAGGAATTCCCAGAACTATTTTCAGTGCTATTCAATACCAAAAGCCCCGCAATGGTAAGCTTTACAGGAAAGACTAAGGGAATGCTTTCTGGTGTTGCTGTTTACTAATGTTAGGAAATTTGTGTACATGGGAAAGTATTTTGGGATTAGATTTCATATGGGTTGTTGTGTTGGTAACAACACCAGCTAGGTCAAATAAAAATCTCCTTTCTACAGTATGGTGTACCCACCAAACTTACGTTACTATTGGAATATGTATGTCCATGTGAATGTGTCTTTACCATCTCCAAGCAATACAGTTGTAGCCCCCTTCACAGTGGAAAGCCGTGTAAATGCACCAGTACATTCAACAGTTGTGCTTACCATGTCTTGTGTTATATGATGGATCACCAGATCCATCATATGCGGTATGACTCAGCTGGAATCAAGCAGCATGGCTCCCTGGAGTCACCTGGTCTCTGCAGCTTTATTATGACTGATAGAAGTTCAGTCTTTTTTCTTCCACTGAGAATGATAAATTGTCATTAAAATCACTCTCTCTCCTGATCAGGACAGAAGATGTAAACATTCCTCTTCTGGTATTTATCTTCTGCACTTGAAACAACCTTGTTTAGTGAACTTTCTGTGACTTTGCTGCTCATATCTGCAAAACATAGGTTGCTGAACAACTCTCTGTTCCATAACTGACACTCCAAAAGATAATAATGGTGACCAAATTCCAAACCATATTAAATTCTAGTTCTGTTCTTTCAGGCTCATGTATTGGACTGACTGGGGAAGGCAGCCAAAGATTGAATGTGCCTGGATGGATGGACAACAAAGACAAACTCTGGTCTCTGAAGACCTTGGCTGGCCAACAGGTCTTTCTATTGATTATTTGAACAATGATAGGATCTATTGGAGTGATTCTAAAGAAAATATTATTGAATCCATGAGACCTGATGGGACAGACAGAACCATAGTAGTACATGGAGGTAAGAACTTAGTATGATAATATAACAGTGACCAGTGTGTATGCTAGCAAGCCCTTGGGCTTTGCAAATGGGGCTAGATTCAGGAGCTTTTCAAGAGTAAGTTTTGGTAGTGTTTTCTCCACTTTTATGCAGCAATAAATGATCCACCAGATTCAGAGTTCATGATGCCTGATAACTAGACTCCTTGAGTATAATTTCTGTGAGCCAAACAGGGAAAATAGAGTTGTAGCTTTTTTATGTGTGTTATTAAGCAATCTGCAGGTATAGTGACTTGAAGTGTTCAGGCACACGAGGATGTATATATATAGCTGCAAATGTCTTAAAATGAAAGGATTAGATGATATATTTAAGCTGAAGAAGAAAGCAGTTTTATTGATCCTGCTACAGATATGCTTGCTGACATTCTGTTGTTTCGTTCCTTTGAGAAGTACGCAGTCCATACAGCCTTGATGTCTTTGAAGGCCATTTATATTGGATAGCTAAAGAACGAGGAGAAGTCTGGAAGAAAGATAAATTTGGAAGTGGAGAAAAAGTGAAAGTGCTGACTGTAAATCCGTGGCTTACTCAAGTGCGCATCTATCACCAGCACAGATACAATCAGTCAGGTAGGTAATTAGCATCCTGGTAAGCCATTCTTTGTTACGAGATCGAAGTTGGTATCAAAAGAGCTTATTAGTCTTCTGATAATACATCAATCAGTAATTGATACTATTCAGTTATCAAAATCTAAAAATGGAATAGAGACTGTCAAATATTTTCTGCACATCCAAAGTGAAATCAGCTGTGGAATACCACACACTGCTCTTCAGAGTCTCTTAGTTATGATCCTGTCCTTTCTCTTCTTCCCCTCCATCATGGAGTTGTTATAGAGGTGGCAGTCACACTATGAATTTATCCTGGTAACAAACAAAGTGCTGGCCATTTAATACTGCCTCCAAGGGGGATATTTCATCTATGACATGTCCACAGTATTCACAGGGGAGACTGTCTGGAGGAACATCTGTCATATTCCTCTTTAAAGGTGTTTTAGCTTTCAGAGTCTATGTTGCTTGGCTATATTAATTTTCTTCTTGGTGCTACACTGGCTCTCAACAGCCATGGTCTCTCCCTTAAGAATGTAAGAAAACACAGGGAGAAGGTTCCGATATAAATGCAGTATTTGGGCATCAGTTGTTTTAAAAAATGGATCTAGACTTGTTTAGGTTTTTGGTGTGTGATATTAATGAGATACGGTGCTGACTATGGAATTGCCCTGCCTTACCTCAGGAATGTGCTGCATTGCTTCTACAGCTGCCTTTATCACTTTTATTTTTTTTCAGTGCCTAATCCTTGTAAAGATGTCTGCAGCCACCTCTGCTTGCTGAGACCAGGAGGGTACACCTGCAGTTGTCCTCAAGGGACTCGATTCATAGAAGGCAGCAGCACAGAGTGTGATGCAGGTAGAATAGTTTATCAAACTGGAAATGAAAGAAAGGAAGTTTTCTTTAGGAATGCAAATGCATTACTGAATTAGAAATATGAAAGGATGAGCTAACTGATATAATAGATGTTGGTAAGTCAGGACATCTGGCTTTTATTCTCAGCTGTCACTGATTTGTGGTCACCTTATGCATTTCATTTAATTTTTGCATGCCATTTGTAAAATGGATATAGATATATCACTCCAACTGTCCAGACTCAGCTCCAAAACTGGTCACAGTTTCTGATTTTTGTTTTGAAATTCCAAAATATTTAATTTTACATTTTTTAAAATGCATTGATTTCAGAACTAGAGAATATCTGACATATTATGGTTTACAACTATGTTTACATTCTGTACAAGGAATTATTTGATCAGCATAATAGAACGCAATAGAAATTTGAAGCAAAGCTTATAGAACTCACAGTGTGAACAAAGATAACTTCTAGATAGTTATCATATACTGGCAGGCCTTTTAAGCACTAGAATTTGTTGCTTGGTTGTTGCATTGCAGCAAAGCCCCCATAGTGCTTCCAGGAGTGCTAATAAAATACAATTGCTCAGCCTTTCCTGAGGAGAAAGAGCATACCACTGCAGGATTTCGATTTCCCTAGCTGAGAGTCTGCATTCTTAGCTTACAGTGATGTGGGTGGTAGCCAGATGTCCTTGTTTTTGTCCTTTTTCTTGCAACATATCTCTACTAGATTATGCTTTTTAACGTTTGTCTCACATCTTTTCTATGGTTAATCTTCTCTGAAATTCTCTTCATTTGTATTAAAAGAGAAAATGTCATGTTTTTATACTGCCTTATCTCTAAATTATGTTTTCTTAATAATTGTTAATGCTCTTTTCTATTGCTACGTGGTGTGAGCTGCAGAAAGAGGAGGTAGTAATAAGATGTGATAGTAAATGGAAGTTTGCAATACCTGTTTAAATTGGGGATCAAGAGCACTGTTGATTGTTTTTGATATTTGCTGTTTATTGCTCTGAGGAAACTGCATTTGTGATTTGTTGCTGAAACTGTCCAGGAATTAGGAAAACTGTTCTTGGCCTTATTTTGAGGAGAAGATGGAGATAGCAAACAAGATAAACAGTACTGTCTCCATTTTTGAGCTTCAGTTTTTATCATGGCTTTACCAAATTTTTTGTAGCCAGTGAACTGTGACTGCCATAACTGCCATACTGACTTTGTATATACATTTGGTTTATTTTGTCCTTTTCCTGTATTGCAGCTACTGAGAAACAAAGCGATAAGACTTCTGCCTTTTGCCTTTTTGTATCCCATTTTACCTGAAGGGAGTTTTACCTGTAAGGAACTTTGTAGCAAGAGACTTCCTCTACCTCAGGATGATGAATATTTTATGACAAAAATATTATGATCTAGCTTATCAGTATAAGCCAGACTGTCAAAGTCCATCCTTAATTTGTGGCCTATAATGATGATGTCTAAGATCCGGAGCTTTTCCTATGTGAACTACACTTTTCTGACAGTGTATCTTGAGGTCTTACTGAAGACCACTACAAGTTTTCAGTTTTTTTACCCACTTCTTTTTTTTTACTTGATTCAGCATTAGAGAAACATCAAAATCTTTATAGCTCTGTGTTTGAGCCAGCTCAGGCTGCACTGCCACTTGGGCACCTCAGGGCTCCTGACATACAGCTGAGACATGAGAATGATGAAGAACAGGCTTCTGTGCTACTTGGTGCCAGGCTGTCAGCTTGTGCTCTATATTGACAGAAAATTCTGAGGACTTTGGGTTTCTCTCTCATTCTTACTGTCAGGAGGTATGAGAGTTTAGAGGGCCCTCCCATTAAGTGCATTACCATCCACTGCTTTTCTTCGTAAGTACTTGCATCACAGTTTGGCCCTCTCTGTGCAACTTCCAGCTTGTTGCATGGAAGAGTCTAGGCAAAGGAGATCAAGTAGTGCTGCTTTCTGAATTGAGAGGTTTGAAGAGTGGTGGTGGGCTGCATTGTGTGGGTGAAAGTGATGAGACAAACAGCCTTTGAATTGTCTGTGCCTATTTTTACTGAATAAGTCATCATTTTCTGGTAACAGGTTTTACTTTAATATAAGCTAATTTGGCAGAATAAATATAAGAGCAAGAAATAAATATAAAAGCAACAAATACATGTACTATTAAAAAAACAGCTTCTTAAAGTAGCCTGTGAGTTTGCATGCTCAAGTTCTGTAAAGATAAATAAAATGCTATATGGTAATATTTCTTTTGTTGAAGATATCTTGATAACATATATGGGGTTTTTGAAATTTGCAGCTATTGAATCCCCTCCCACAATGCCACCAGCATGCAGGTGTATGTATGGAGGAACATGCTATATAGATGAAAGTGGTCTTCCAAAATGCAAGTAAGTCAGTATGTTATTAGGGTAGTCCTGGGTCAGATTGTGCTGATTTAGTCTCACAAAACAATTAAACTCTTTGAAATGTGTTGGAAATGCTTCAGAAGATGTCATATATGGGCAGTAGCATATCTGTAATAATCGGAGAAAAAAAAATATACACGTAAAAATATCCACAAATAAGCAATGTAAATTCATCAGTTTGGAAAAAAACCCCCAACAAAACAACCAAAAA
>JANIMW010005181.1:69417-84535 GCA_024582635.1 Todiramphus saurophagus
TCATCAGTTTGGAAAAAAACACCCAACAAAACAACCAAAAAACAAAACTCTCAACAACAATAATGAAAAAACAGCAAAAAAAAAAACCCCAAGGAAAAAGCCAAAGGCAATCTTCTGAAGATTCTAGTAAAAGGCTATACCAGAAAATTGGAACAGTGGAGAAGTAATGCTCATTAAATGTAGCTTGAACATCCAGTAGGTGACACTGATGCTCCGCTGAAACCAAATCTTTGGACTTCAGTGACAAGTTTTCTGACTCAGCACTTTTTATTTCCACAGCTAATTCTATGAAGATAGCAGACATACTATATTTACAGTCAGAGAAATGTATAATTACTGAATATGGAGTTACAATTTATGCCATGTAGATAAACATTACAGAAAATAATAATAAAGCTGAGATCCTATACTTAATAAAAGCCATTCAGTCAGCTGTCATAACATTTACAGGTGTTCTTACGGCTACACTGGGAATTACTGTGAAATAGGATTGTCAAAGGGAGTGCCTCCTGGAACAAGTAAGTCTCAAGTATATATTACACTTGATATTTTGATCTAAAAAAATGTATAATACCTCATTATGATACCTGTTCAGGGTCAAGCTTTTAATGCTCTGGGCTCGCTCTTACACTGAACTATGCTTGCTTGACTGTTTGCTTATTCTTCTGTCTTTGATAGCAGCAGTAGCAGTGTTGCTGACAGTCATACTAATCATAATAATTGGAGTGTTAGCAGTTGGAGGCTTTTTTAACTACAGACGAACAGGCTCACTTTTACCAGCGCTTCCCAAACTACCAAGGTATGTTTTGAGGGCCTTCATAGCTGGAATGTTCGTGCACTGAAAATGTATATTTATTGCTAAATATTTCAGAAAAATCCAGTTTGCTTGCCATGTGCCTATTCTATTGGAATATGGAAAGTGCAGTGTTGCAGCAATTTTAAGTGGATTTTCAATTCCAGGCACTTAATCATAGCTGATTGTTATTTTGTAACAAAAGATCATTGTAAAACTCTTTTACATTCTAAATCAGCTTTTAAATACTGAGCAATATAGAAGAGTGTTCACCAGATCTGGAGCTGGATATTCAGTTCAAAAATGTATGCAAGACTATAGTTAGATATGTTAAAATTTTTTATAAAACTTTGTCAGATGATTCTGGCAAAGTGATCTTTTTTACAGTGAAAGGCTGAGCTCATCTGCAACACTGTATTCATTTGTTTAAAAATAATATGGAGCATGTATAGTGAACTTCTGTCTGTTTCCAGTGCCTGAGAAATCTGGGCATTTTGTAGGTTCCTACTCTCCTGACAGTCACACTGTCCAGTGAAAACCAGCTATGTGAAATATCATTCAAAAATATATGTTGTTTTAAATCAAAGGAAGATGAAGACGAAAATATTTTAAATTATTTTAATTATATTTTATTTTTTTACAAAAAGATGTCAGAATATGATGCTTCAAAATCTTTGTTAGCTTTAAGCAAATCATGTGACTTTTAAGGGCATAAAGCTGTATATTCATATTTGCACCAATTTCATAGCAGTAGCTCTTAAATCAGTGTAATTAAATAATTCTAATCATTAAGGAGACTGTAGCTATAACTGCATCCTCACTGGAGGGTTACAGTGAATTAATTACATTTATTTATGATTGGATGTGGTTAAATTGGTGCAAAATTTGTGTGCAGATTGATCCTGCAGAACAAAGAGTTTGTAAGTGATCTCCAAAATTCTCACTGAAATTCCCTGTATCTTTTTTTCTTGAATGGAAATTTTCAGCATCATCAGATAGTGAGCAAGTAGAAATTTTAATGTACTGACTTGAACTTTACCATTCAACAATACTTCTCATATAAGTTACGAGGCCATGTGAAATGGAGATGTGTGGTTTCTGTCTGTGAGGCTTGATTCACAGTTTTCATCTCTGCCATGAGTATGTCTTAGTGCTGCCATTGCTCAATCCCTCCTTAAACTGTTAACTCACACCTTTACTGCACAGTTAACTCAAGCTATAGCTTAGCTGTTCCCTTAACATAGGACTTATCCGTGTGCAGGAAACATAGCTAAGTGTTATGGTTTTTTAAAACGAATCATCTGCTGCATACGGGGCTGAGCGGTAAAGTGTGTGTGCAACATACCAGCTGTAGGCCAGAGTCTTGGCACAAGCCCATTCCAGTGAAGACATGTGAATGGAAAGATTCTTTAAATGCGTCTGTCTTCCTTCAAGTTAGGTCAATGTGACAAAGTGGACTCAAAGGTTAACTCCGCAGTGGATTTGCAGTTGCATGTTTCTGGGGAGTTGCACTCTCAGAATTCTACGCAGATGGTCCCGTGTTTGGCTACTCACTGCTGTCTTTTGCTGCTCTTATTATTTTGAGTCTCTTGTTGCAATTATGTCCACAAATGTGTATACCATTTCCGATGCATTTGTTTTTTTAAATCAGTTTCAATGAATTTGAATAACTAAGTGGATTCATGCGTTTGTCTGTAAATCAACACTTAAGTAAGAGTAGTCAAAATATAGGTAAATTTGGGAGAATTGTAATTCATTGAATTCATTTGATGTCTGCATGAGTGCACATAAGGATAGTTGAGATCATTCCAAATGGGCTAACTTAGGTCAAAAAAACCTGTTGAACTAATGCAGGAAAACTATTTCTGGTGCCCTCGCTATCTTGCTTATAGCCAGCAAAAATTCCAAGTGATAATTATGCTTAGAACAGCAACTAGAAAAATCTGTATTTTAAGCTCCCTTTCTGTATAATTGAGGTGGGGGTTTTTGTGTGTCTTTTTTTTTTTTTTTCTTTTTTTTTTAGTTTAAGCAGTCTTGTAAAATCTACTGAAAATGGCAATGGGGTAACTTTCCGATCTGGAGCAGATGTGAGTATGGACATTGGAGTCTCTGGCTTTGGAGGAGACTCTGCTATAGACAGAGCAATGCAAATGGTAAGGTTTAATTCTGAAATAATTTTTTTTTAATTGTGTTCTTTTAATGTCATTTTTAGCTGATAGAGGGAAATCTTTATGTAAAAAAGATACTGAGATGATAAATGTGCTCAGTAAGAAGAAGTGAACATTGATTGATAAATTCCTGAAATAGATTTTTGTGAATTGAAGGCAAGGACAGTTGGACAGTTTCTTATTTTAACAAGTTTAAACAAATCATGTTTAATATTTTGGGGGACATCATAAATTGTAACTTTACTTCATCCGCGTTTTGTTATGCACATCTCAGAAACAGCACATCCATGTGTTTCCTTAACTGTATAGTTTTTCCATGGAAAAAATATTCCCCTGTTTACCACAAGATTTTTACATTATAAAAGATTTTTACTTACAGGAAACAGATAACTGGTATGTTTGAATAATAAACACTTGCTGCAAAGTCTACACTGGAAACTTCCTGAAGTTGTAAACTTTAAGATAACTTACAGACCTAACTTAAAGTACATTAATATGAAATGTAACAACTAGTGAAGAAAATCTCATAATATATGCATATGACCTTTTTCTAGATGAAGAAATACACTCTTTGTTAAAAGTAGGCAGTTTGTGTAATGAAACAACCTTATGAAAATTTCACCAAATACTGGTAAAATAGCTTTAGGCTTGAATATTACCTCAAATCTTTTTCATGCATGAAGAGCTTTACAGTACTTACCATTTTCTGTCCTAATATTGACATACTGAAGTCTAACCAATGCAGGTTTTACGTAGCCTGTATCCTGTTATTAGCAATTTCTACGTAAGTGACATTAATTCTCCCTGTATATTAAGAATGTAAACAAAAAGTTGCAGAGTTCACTGGGAAAGAATTCAAAGGGTTTGATTTATGTCAGCGAAGAACTGTGAGATGTGTCTCCTAAAATTTTAACGTTATATATACACAAGTAGATGTTAGAGGGGTATTTTTCAGTGTGTCTGTTCTTAGCCAATCAAGGCTAATTTCAGGGAGCTGACAAAGAGCTGGAGAAGAGCTGTATTAACAGCACAAAGCGTGAATCCTTTGGTGTGAAGCAGTGGTTTGTGGAAATAAGATGAGTTTAAACAATTAGCTGATGTAGTTTTTCTGTGTTATTCCTCGTTATTTCTGTGATGAGGCTGTGACAAGGAGGAGGACAAGTGAGTCTGAGTGGGATTTTACTTTCATTACCCTTCTAGCTGTTGATGCTTAGCTGGTTAGCCCTGGTTGTCTGTCCTTGTTTAGCAAGAAATACTTTGCACTTTTGCCCACCTGTTGCGACCACTGTAGCTGCAGCTCGGGGTTTGGCATAGTATGTGTGAAGCAGTTACTATCCACGTGGTGGTCTTCATGCATGGTCAAAGTATCTATAATAAGAGAGATGCTAAAAATTGTGAAACATTTGATTTATGACATAACTAATACGTTATAACTAAGGGAATGCACTTAATGCTTTGTCTCAAAAAATATTGCAATCTCCTTGCTGGGACAAAATGAATTAACGAATCCCATTCTTTTATATGACATTTAGTGCTTATTAATTTGTACGCCATTTGGAAGTCTCTAAAGTGAAATATTTGTTTGGGAAGATTATGCTTTCTTTGTTGTCTCTTCCCTGTTGAAGGTGTGATTTGTGACTCATCTTTCCTCATCATAAAATATTTTGAGTCAGTTACTGAAACGTGTGTTTTGGTCTTTTTTTTGTCCAGCTGGGAAATGGGATAATGCTGGAACAAGCAATGGTCTAGGCTGCTAAGTTGCAGGGGATAAAATAATGGATGGTAAACTGATCTTATAATTTTAACAGATGCTAGGTTTTGTCTAAGACTATGTGAAAGTAACCCTGCGTTGTCCTCTGAGATGAAGAATTGGACTATGAATTAATTCCTAGGAGTATGGAGGTGTTTATTGCACTGCAGTTGTTGGATTTGTGGGTTTTTTTTCCATTTGTAGAATGAAAACTTTGCAGTGGAGTCAGGGAAACAGCCGATCACATTTGAAAATCCAATGTATGCAACCAGAGATGGTGGAGCCAGCACAGCCAGTGCAGTTACAGTTGTTCAGCCAACGCATGTAAGAGAAAGTTAGGCTTGACTTTCATCTTTCATTTTCCTTTATAAGCTTCTTTTCTTCTTTGAAGAACATTGATTTTCCTCTTTGTCCTACAGGTAGCAGCAGCTGGTGGTGAGGAAAATGAAAATTTTGAAAATCCCGTGTATGCCTCTGTGATATCTGCTAGTCCGAAGGAACCTCCTCAGAGTACAGCTGCACCTCAGGTAGAACATAGAAATGCTCTAAGACTGTCTTGTTTGTTTTGTGCTCCAAATTAGGGAAATTGCTAGGGAAGCTGCAATATAGTTTCCTTTGTCTTTAATGCCATGGTTGGTATGTAAGTCCATGCATCGAGTCCAACTAACTGAACCATATTTACAAGACTTGCAAGAGCTGGTCAAGAAGAGTTTGGTAAGAGAAAAGCAGGGCAAGCACCGTATTGCCCAGGGCACACAGTAAAGTTGTATTTGGATTAAACCCCCTCTTCTTCTTCCTTGTTGACCCAAGTTAAAGTGAATAGATTGGAATACACAGTTTTCTTTCGCTGTTTGTTGTACTTAATTTTGAAGACAGATACTAATCTGGAAATTGTAATGTAACTGTTATAAATTGTCATTGCTTCCCAGCAGAAATTATTATAACTAAGGCCTTACTTTGGATTTTTAACAATTATTTGTAACTCCCTAATTAATTATATCTTGATAGAAGAAGCAGAGTATGTGGGGAGGGTATTCTTGTTTTTTTGGTTTTTTTTTTTTAATCCTCTTTAAAATATGAAAAGAAAATGCAAGAAGAAACGTTTTGGTTTGAAACAGTGAAAACCTAGGAGGGTTGGTATGGAAAATTGAAATAAGACATATAGTCGGTGTACTGTAATTTTTTTTTTCACATTTATTTCTAATTTTATCCATATTTAAAATTGCTATCAAGGACATTTAAGACACTTTGTTATGTTCTAACAGGATGTTTTAACAATCAAGATCAAAGTATTGCCTCATCTAGATTATTCATGATTCATGAAAGAAGCATATTTATGTCTTTAAATCCATCTGAATGAGCTGATAGTGGCTTGTTCACAGGACTGTTTTCACACACTGTGCACTAAAAAGCACCTCTGATGAGCTTTGAAATGACAGCTCGATCAAGCTGTTGTTGTAGTTTCACGTCCCTGAGTGATTTCTCTTGTGTTGTTTTCATGAGAATTTTTTCCTCTTTGTCCTATTTGTCTGGAATGATAGGCTTCCATGAATTAATTTAGTCACTTCCATTGCCTTCTGGCATAGCCTTGTGAATACTGCTTTAGGTAAAATAACCATAACTGATTATCCAGCAGAAAAGAAAGCTGGGTCCCATGCTTAGAATTACAACACGATAATGTAGGAACACCCAGATGAAATCACTGAGTTAGCAGTGCAAGTGAAATCCAACAACAATAATGTTCCAGAGAAGCTGTGAGAAAAATGTGTAAAGTTCTATATAATTTTTATGTTTCAGGAGTCGAAGTGGAGTTTCTTCAAGAGAAAAATGAAACAAAACACTAATTTTGAAAACCCAGTGTATGCAGAGGTATTGTTTAGTACTGTACAATTCTATTTTTCAGCTAATGTACTGCTGGACTTTGTTCTTGCTTTCATAGGATAAAGATTATGGTTAGTCGCTGCTGCTAAGTGAAACAACACAAAAAGTTCCAGCCTAGGTCAAGGTAGGGCTGAGCTGGTTTTGAGAAAAGTTAAAGTCTCACGCAGAATAAGGTGTTCAGCAGGCATCCAGCTTGGGCAGCTCGGATCTCAGGTGCTGATTTCAGCTTGCTGGTGTGTTCTGGCACAGCTCAGGGACTCAGTGCAAGTGGGAGGCTGTTGTGCTGCGCTAGGAGTGAAGTGTGTATTTCTGCTTTCTCAATCCTGTCTTCAGCACTGCACAAAAATTCAGTAGCTCTGTGTACTGCAGCCCTGTTTCTATACCAGCCCTAATTTTTTTTCTTCCATGCAGTTGGAAGACACAATTATTTTAAGATGGTGTGCCAGTGGGTGTTACATGTTCTGGAGGAATTCTCCCCTGGCTTGGGTATGAAGGTATCACAACAACCACATGCAACACTGTCGGCTTGGGGCTGAGTGGCTGGAAAGCTGATCAGCAGAAAGGGACCTGGGGGTGTTGATTGACAGCCAGCTGAACATGAGGCGGCAGTGTGCCCAGGTTTAAAATTTCTGGATAGCCTCAGTGACATAAGAACCATAGTTCCACAATCACGTGACTTTTTGTGAAGAATTGAGGTTTCTAATGCTTGAAAACAAGGTGCAAGAGTGAGTACAGGAAGTCAGGGATTAATTTCCCCATACTAATGAATGTGACTATTTACAAACAGTAGAAGTGTCATTGTTATGTATATTCATGTGTGTGCTTTTAGACATACCAAGCTACTCCTGACATAAAGCATTAAAACAGAAGTCTCAGTGTGTGGAGTAAGTTTGTAGTACTGTGTTTACTCAGTTGATGTGTACCATTTAATTGGTAGCATTTAATTTTGTTTTGGTGATTTGCAGAAATAATTTATAGCATGACACTTCAGCAAAATACTTGGATATTTATTTAACATTTCTGAAACTTAAGATTGGATGTTTTTTGTATGTAAACTTGGATTTTATGGTATTTTTTTCAGATGGAAAAGGAACAGCAACAGGATACAGAAAATGTCTCTACCCCTTCTCCTTCACTGCCTCCCAAGATTACTCTGAAGAGAGACCAGCCATTAGCTTATACAGCAACAGAGGACACATTTAAAGACACCGCCAATCTTGTTAAAGAGGACTCTGTGGTATAACTAGGTAACTGATTTAGGGAAAATTAGACACATCCATTTGCACATATATTTTTTATAAACAGAAAAATAAGGTTCACATTCAAATGCTTTATAAAAATATATACATCTCTTAGCCAATGTCTAAGAAACTATGCCTTGTTTTTTGACAAATGCCAATTTCTATTTTTTGAACAATTATTGTGGTGTACTATATGTATATCTTTGCACTGAAACTGTCTGTCTGAAAGTAATGTTATAAATATATTGTACATTTGTAAATTTTTGAAAGATTATCTAGTTTGGTGATGTTGCTAGTAGAAATCTGTATGGAACTAGTGGTATCTTTAGGGATAAATTCATTATGTAAATGTTGAAACTATAAAAGAACCAAACAAGGCAAATATAGGAACATTACTGATTTCTGATCTTTAGAGTATATATTTATAACAGCACCTTCTAAAACCTCTACTGGTGCTTTGGGCATCTTTACAATTTTATACACTACTGTATGTAAAATTGGGTGTCTCTGTTTATCTTGTGTTAAACAAAATATGAAAGAGTCATTATTATGCTGAGTTAACTCGTGCAAAATATTGTTCTTACAATATTGTAACTGCCTGAGTTTAATTAATTTTGTCTCAATCCATAAGACACATACTTCTCCTCTAGGTTCCAAGTAGCACCATTCTATTAATAGTGTTCTTAAAAAAATTCTGATATATTTAGATTTTAGTGCCACAAGTACTTAATTTAATGAGTTTTTCTCTTGTTCATCAATGGAATAGCTCTGTTCTTGCCTGGAGTCTCTGGAAGTCATTTGTACTATTAAATGAAGTAGCTAGATTTCTGTAACAGCTTACTTCCAAACAGCAAAATATGAAAGATGTTGGTTCATTTAAGAAATTATTCAGGTTTTTTAATGTGAAAATTTAATTTTATTGTCTATTTCTTTCCTGAGATGGACATTAATAGAAAGGGAAACAATTTCTACTAATGCAGTCTTTGTAGCTATCTGGTTATTTCTATAAGCTTCTGTCAGAATATACTGTACCCCTTATTAGCAGTTCTATTAATTAGCCAAGGTAGTTTCTGCAATGTTAACCATTTGAGGAAAGTCTGAGTATCACTGCAGAAACATGCTATTCAGCATTCCTGGATAGCTACTCATATAATTTAAAGATTCCTAAAGTCATAATCATTGAGACTTCTGCTATTTGATTGGTTTTTATCTGAGTTCTTAAAATATGTATTATTTCTAATTAGAATGCTTATAATTAATTTGTAACGTACTTTGATTAGAAAAGACAACTGGAAAATGATGCTGCTGAATAAATCTAATAAATGTATTATTTTATCACATCTTTATTCCATACTTTGTGTCAAGGCTCTATGTACTTTTTTCAGTTGTGGAGACTTCAGTGCACTCTGAGATGAAAACAGTGCTTTAGGTAAAGTCAAATAAGAATAGTGCTTACTGCTTCACACAACTGTCTAAAGTTCTTCATATAACACCGCTGACATCATATCACTGTAAGTGTGAAAACCGGCCCATTACATACATTAAATATACTGGCCTTGAAACCAAAAATTCTGATTGTAAGAGACTGACTGTCAAGGTATTACGGATGTAAGTCCATAAAACCTTAATTCAGTTAATTTCCATATCTCAGTGCTTTAATGTAGAAAATTCTTCAGAATCTGGGACACAGCATACTCATCTGTAAGGCTGTGAGAAAGGATTTCATTGAAAGGCAGGTTGCTGTTCTTAAGGAAGGTGTTACAATGCTTTTGAAAGAGAGAAGGCAGGGCCAGCATTTTCACAAGACGTGCCTCCAGTTGCACACCACAAGAAAACATAACATCAGTTTTGTGAATAGTCTTTGTCAACAGAAAAATTTGGAACCAGTGTTGGAGAAAACTGCTAATAGGTCAGCCATGTGTCAGAGATATTTTCTTCCCCCCCCCATAATATTGCTAAATTTTTGGATGTGGAAGAAAACCATCCCTGGGATACTGTATAGATAGGTAGTATGTAGATTTGACTGTTTAAAATACCTGATGGTGAAGGATTCCTAAGCTTCATCTGAGCCTTTTCCTCACAGTAGTGTACCACAATGTACCCTTCTGATTACATAAAACCTAATATTTGATAATTTGTTCAACAGAAGCTTCAGATTCTATTCCCAACTTCATTTCTCACTTGTATTCGTTTTGTCATTATGAGGATAGTCCCTGCTTGGATTCTTGAATTGTGGACTCATTCTGTTTCAAAGAAGAGGCTTATTTTAGACATTTCAGTGCCTCTCTGTAATCTGCGGCTATAGGGCTGATAAATTATATCATTAAATTTTTTCATGTATATTCTCTTTACAGCTATCAGGCCACATAAAGAGAACTATCTCTCTGCAGGTATTTATCATGAAATGAAGTAAAATAGATTTATTTTTGAAGCCATTACCAGAGAAGAGAACCTCAATGAAATTCTTGAAAGTTACTAAACACTTTGTGTCCCTTCCTTGTGCATGTACAGGCATGCACATGCACACATCCCCTCTCACACACATAGAGTGATGAAACTCCTTTTCTTACATTTGGAGTTCTGACCTGCACATGGTATTTTTGTAAGCTTAATTGAATTGCACATTAATGATTAATCACCAGCACAGCTCTTTAGCAAATAAAACCTTTACCCCTTCAATTTTAATATCTGTAGGAACTCGAGTTTGAGAGCCTCTGGCTGCCAACAGTTAGCAGATAGAATAGTGTACAAGAGACATAGTAACCTCAGCTAATATTTTGCAATTCAGAACACCGTCAAACTAATTTGCCATAGCAGATGCTAATGACCTGTTTCATCTAATAAGAGAAATAATCATCTTTTTAGCTTGCAAAGCACACTGAGGATGAAAGAAATGTGAATGCATATTATTTTTAATATTTTCCTTATAAAATAAACTAATATTAGGAAGAAAGTTAAATTATAAGTTTGGATATTCTGCTTGCATAGTACCAAAGTACAATGTAGTTTTGATTTTCCTTGTAATTGCATATCTGTAAAATAGCTTGTGTTTTATCTCTACACAGTTGGATAGTCGAGTGATTAGGTGTGGTCAAATACTACAATTGTAATTTTTGGAATATACTGCAATATCTGGTCTTTATTATTGTTTGATTTCATGTCTTATGTTTAGAAGCTTGTGAAGTCTTAGCAACTGCTGAATATGACAATGAGCAAACTGACCATGAAATAGATGACTAAATCTAACTAAATACATTCTGCAAAGATATGCGTATGACATACGTTCTGAAATGCCATTGTTTCATTTTAGGTTCACTATCAGCCTATATGGTGAAGAAGTCTACTTGAAAAACTGATTTTTAGTGATTTTATTTTTCTTGCATTTTTTTTCCATTGGATGAGTGGTATTAATTAGCTTTGTAACTGAATATTTTATGAATGCAGATCCTATAGATGTACCCTTTTTGAGCATATAAAAAATGACATTCAAAAACATACTGGAGTTACAAGCCTATCTGCCAACTCAGAAATTCCAGGTAAGGAGGGGTGGGGGATTTTGCAGATCCTGATGTAGGATCCTGCCAACTATGCCAGTTCGTCACAGATGAGGGTTTTAAATGACTTAAAGAATCACTGTCAAAGATATTAGCACAAGTGATGTTAATATGAATTTGTAAAAGTGTGACCAGACATGAGTTCTTAGTTTCACTCTATTGCTTACTGCATGGGAAAAACATACAAATGAAAACTGAGTTAGAATCACTTTAGAGTGATTTACACAGAGACTGGAGTGCCAAAAGATCAGGGAGACCCTCTCATTGAGTCATGAGATTCAGAATGGACCCATTTGTTTTCCAGACTCCCGGTGGAGTTTAGGGGCAGCCGAGGTCCAGTGTTAGACTTGGTCAACAGTTTATTTCTAATTAAAGAAACACAAAGGGTAAGGAGAACCTCCTATTGAGTCACAAGGTTCAGAATAGACACCCCTGCTTCCTAAACTCCTTCTCAGAGAGAAGTCTAGGTGCAGCTGGATCCAGATTTTGTCCCAGACCTGGGACACAGTTTATGGCTAATGTAAGTAGCTACATGGATTTCATTAGACATTAATTCAGCACGCTGTCAGTCACTTACCAAGGATCTGTTGAGAAAAAAAAAAAAGCGTTTTTACCCTGGATAAGGAAGGATGTCTTAGTTTCAGGTAAGGAATCTGAAATCTTGATGTTAAAGAAGTGCCTTCTGTCTGGACATTTGGTGTTAGTTTGCACTGAAGTTTGAAACCCAGGTTTCCCAAAACAGTCTCAGGCATTGAATCTTATAAAAATAAATAGTTTAATAGAGTGGTACACCAGCAGGATCAGCTCAATCTAGGTGCCTGCAGAGAGGGAGGGACCTTGAACAAAGAAATCCCTGGGCAATTACACCCTTACAGACTATTTATTCATCCACCCCTCACACATGCTTCACACTCTTTTCATGTGTCTTCCACATGCGCTTTGGTCCAGTAGTGATTCTGGATTGAGATTTTATGACTTGTTATTGGATTCCTTCACTGTGTCCTGACAGGCCATTATCTTGTCTAGTTGCAGGTGCTGTTGATGGTTGCAGCTTCTTTAACTTCTGGTCTGCACTGTCTGGAGCCCATGCCTTCCTTAAGTAGGTACACATTTGGTAAATGTAGGTGAAAGTTTAAAGCTTGAGGCCTAAGGCTTTAGCAAATCTAGCTACTCTTGCTAGTAAGTAAGGCTAAGCAAACTGCATACTAAATCACACAACCTTAAAACTCTTAAGTGATTCATTCTACTTAAAGCATATTTATTTAAGATAAATTGCTAATATTTCTTAACATTGAGAATCATCCCTGCTCAAGGAGAGATCACTATTATGCAGCACGCTGCCTAGCAGAAGAAGCTCAGAGGAGGCTCTCTGAAGCTGCCATATTTGTGGGATAAAGTGGTTGGCCAAATTACAGTGAGAAAGGTAAAATGCACAGGACTCTTTCTGCCCACAACACTCTTCGGTCCTTAATAATTGAGTCTTGAAAAAACCACCAGCTATTAATGTGTTAATCACATGATCGGTGTTCCAAGCTCATATGCGTCAGTGCTCACTGTGCTCTGCTCCTTTGTGGGTTTTCTAGAGGAGGTCTTGGCCCAGCTATGGCTCAGACCTTTACCTCCTTTGGAGACTATACCAAACTACTGCTAGTTTGGTTAAGGAGGGGTTGAATGTTTCATCACAGGGGCTGGGGGTTGTCTTCTGAAAGGAATTTAAGCTATCTAGTAACTGGTAAAGAAGAAGATGTCTGGTTTTGACAGGATTAATATTTATTTCCACAGAGATGATAATGATTTAATACTAAATGTTAATTAAAACTCTAGGAACTGATCTTCCACTAGCTGCTGGAGAGGGAAACATCATACACAGCAGCATGTCAGATAAACAGCTTGGGGCATAGGAGAGAAACAGACAAAAGAACTTTGCATCCCATCCAGCTCCATATCGTATTCTGGGGTACTTTGCTATCAGGGCATGTTCCATGCATTTTATGACTTTAGAAATATCAGAATCACACAGTCTTTTCACTGATGATCTTTGAGCTTTTGTATCTGCAAAGAAGAAAATAAACTTGAAAGCATTTATATGCAACATTCTCTGCAAGAGGATTCTTAGTATTCAAAGGTTTGGCTGCAGCTTCAGGCTTCTTTTAAACTACTGTCTCAAGTACTGCAAGCAGCATAGCTGTAGCAGAGCAGACCCAGAAAGGCTACAGAACACCCAAGAGTGGTAAACAGAGACCTCCCTGCTCCATTTTGTGAGCCAGATGTTCGCTAACATAAGGGTAGTATGATACAGTGCAACTTCTCAGGTATCAGTAAGCCATAGACTTAGTATATGGTCATGGCAATGTACTCCCTGTGAGCATTCTGCCTGTAACTATGGGGGGACTAAAGATGACATCTCCAAGGATAGAGACTCCACAACATCCCTGCACAGCCTGTGCTGGTGCTCAGTCACCCTCACAGTAAAAATGTGTTTCCTGATACTCAGCAGAAACACCCTGTGTTTCAGCATGTGCCTATTGTCTGGAGGTCTGGGGTCCTGTCCCTGGGCACCACTGAAAAGAGCCTGTCTGTGTTTTTGCAGCCTTGCTTCAGGTATTCATATACATTGATAATATCCCCCCTGAGCTTTCATACAGTACTTTTTCTACTTACATTCAAGGAAGTATTTTTCTCCATAGGAGTCCCTGATCTCAGGAGTCAGTCTGTTCCAAAGTCTTAACAGGTATTTCTCAACGACATCTGAATTAACTACTCCTGCCTTAAAGAAACCATGTTCAACGATGCTTACTTTCACTCCAAAATGCTGCATCTCTACCCTAGAAGGAAAAAAAAAAAACCTTAATAACCATCCCTGACCACCCCCCAATAATGGCATAACCATTAAACATAAGTAAGTTGCAAGTCGATCACATAAATGAATATTTGAGAATTTTGTTCTTATCTTCAAATGTCAGAATAATTTTGAGAAGTTCAAATTAGCTTCATAGCAGAGTACCTGTCCTGTAAAAGTGCAGGAGGTGATTAACTCTTCGTTAAAAAAATGGAGTCAGGTAGATTCACAGCTTTTGTGTGGTTTATGTTGGACTGATGCAAAGGATACAGCAGCAAGATGCATCTTATCTATGTGCTGTCAAACTAAACTTTTTATTATTTCAGATACTGTTACATCATTTCAGCTTCCAGCAGGAACAGATTATTAAAGTGCCTGGGAAACAGTAAAAGTGAGCGAAAAATGTCAATTAGATTAGATCTTTATTCTGCACCATAGGGTTAAATGTCTATGGATATGTGATTACATGTTAGTGCAATAAAGGTGGGTTTCCTAGTAGTGTGGTTCCCTCTGTGTAATTTCTAGTTGTAATGCAACTTCTTTGGGATGAAAATGGCCTCTTTCTTACTGGGCAGCTAAGGAGCTACACTCCAAAGTGTGCAAAGGAATAGATCACCTGTACATTTGCCTTTGGTTTATAGTATATTTCCTTGAGGCGTATACTTTCTTTATATAAGCATTCATCGTGGTTTGCAACTAACTTTCCTAGTCCTTGTGAAGACTTGACTCATTGGGCTGGGCCTTTGCCTTCTCAAGGCAGTATAGAATCAGAGAATCATAGAATGTTAGGCATTGGAAGGGACCGAGAAAGATCAAGTCCAACCCCCCTGCCAGAGCAGGATCACCTAGATCAAGTCACACAGGAACGTGTCCAGGCAGGTTTTGAACGCCT
>JANIMW010005182.1:0-66225 GCA_024582635.1 Todiramphus saurophagus
GAGCGGAGCGCGGGGGGCCCAGCTGCGCCCGTCTGCTGCCCAGCGCTTCCCGGCGCTCCTTCCAGTCCCCTTTCTGTAGCGGCCGGTTCTGGTTTGAGACAGCAGCGCTTAAGGAGAACTGAAGTTTTCTTTTAAAATGGAACGCATTACGGTGGCGGTTGGTTCAGATGTGTCCCCAGTTTCTTGTGTGTTCCTCAAAACTTGCGTATTTCTAAAGAGCGCTTTGACTCTCGGAGTGGGCACTTGAATTTCTTCAAAGGAAAGAATGCAAGTCATCCTTGTACTTCTTGGAGAAGCTCCCTAAGCTTTGTTAGTTAATGATAATAACATGCATCACTTCCTCCGAGGAGCCCACCTGCTTTTGCCATAATCGTATGTGAATACCAGCAGCGTTAGGCAGTTATTCTGAAACTTGCACATGAAAAATACAAAACCAAAGCAAAAAAAAAAAACCTCCCGTGGTCAACATCTTTTCATGGGACAAATAATTCTCTGGTGTGTTGGCGCTTTCTGAGTAGGAAAGGCTAGTGGGTTAAATTTGGGAGAGTCAGTAGATGGAAGAGCTAGAAAGCAATCACAGATGAAGTAAAACCATGAACACCTGTGATGGATCCTGAAATGCCAGGTCTGTGTTTCTCACAGTAGATCACTGAGTGATGAAGAAAACCTGAAGCTCTTTGGGAAATGCAACAATCCAAATGGCCACGGCCACAACTATAAAGGTAAGGAGTTGACTTCCACCTTTGCTGATGTAGTTGTGGAGAGAGGCTGCTCCCAGGCAGGCTGGTTTAACACGGAGTAGCCCATGGGAGAGCTGCGTCGCGTGTATTTCAGTGGTATGGTATGGCTTTTAGTGGCTGGTTGGGGGGTTGGTTTTTTTAGAATGGGAAGGAATCCTTAGCAGCAGGGGAGTTGAACTGTGGCAGGGGTTTGCAGGTTATTCAGTCAGATTGATAATATTTATCTCAAAATGTCCCTTCATGAATCATATCTACTTGTATCTGCTTCTTTGATGGGCTGGGTGCCTCGGAGTCGTTATTCTTTATGCAGATATATGTGGATACCCATTTTATTAAAACAGTCTCCCTTTTAAGTGCTGAGAAGCCTACACCAGTCCTCGTGGATTAGTGATGAATGGGTTGTTTGTCCCAGTCAGTAGTGTATTTTGTTGTTAGGTTCATGGTGTTGTGTCCTTGTGACCTGCTCTTTTCTTTTTTTCAGTTGTAGTTACTGTGCGTGGAGAGGTAAGTACAAGCAACTTTTTTTTTCCATTCCTTAAGGTAGCAGGATAGATGGGTCCCCATCTTCCCCTTACTGAAGTTCTAGCTTGTTCACTAGGTATTTGTAGCAACTCTGTAGACGTGACTATAGAAGAAGGTGTTCCGCAACTGCTGACTTATTCCCCTTGCTTCTACAAGGGTTTGCAGGTGACCGTATTTAAGTCCAAGGTTCGTAGTTATCCTCTGGACGCATATCGTCTGCCAGAACCTCACTGCAGAATCTCTAGGCTCTGGCCATGTTGCGGGTGCCTTTAGACAATCACTGGGCCTCAGGGAGACTTAGCACTTCAGTTACTGATTACATCTGCTGTTTTATCAAGGTGTTTTTCTGCAAGTATAAAAGGAAGTCCTGCTTTTGCAGTTGCTTTTCACCCTTCATCTTGTCATTGTTCTGGGAATTTGCAGAGTGAGTTGTTCAGGTAGCACTTTGGTTGTTTTCCAAGCAGCTTTTTGAGGTTTTCCAGTTAATAGGAAAAGGAGCTTCTATTTGGACCTGAAACTAAAATTTTAAAGGCTCTTCCTTTTATAGTCTCCAAATATACCGTGAACGCCACAGCCTGATTTTGTTCTAGAGCTGTGCCTTCTCCAGATGGGAGGACGCCCTGTGCTCAGGCTGGTGTCTGTTTTGTCCCTGGTAGTTCAACCCAGCAGTTTAACGGCCACGCTAGATTGCTGCTTGAAGGCTGAGTGTTTCCCTGAGTTTTTCCTCCCTGGTGTCAGCTTTTATGAGAGAGTGGAGCCACTGGAGCTCTTTGTGTGCTGTATCTGTCCTGAGTGCACAGATACTCACAGCCTGATTTGTGCGGGCTCCTGGCAGCCTTGGCAATAAGGATGTGTAGCTAGGCTACTTATCTCCCTTTTGTTTTCCCTGCAGATTGACCCAGTCTCAGGAATGGTTATAAACCTGACAGACCTGAAAGAGTACATGCAGGTAACAGCACTCTCTTCCTACACATCCCCCGGGAGGGTTGGTTAGAGTTTAGCAATTTGTCTAGTACCAGGGTGAGTTGATAAGAAATAAAGAACAAATTAAGGAGTGATTTAAGACTGAAGTGCTTTACCACTCTGATGTGAGGCAGTGCCATGTCTCCAGCTAGGAAGTTAACAGGTGGATGTATGGCTCTCATCCTAGTTTTTACGTACTATTGCCTTGCTCCTGTCCCATATGCATAGTAATTTGAATCTCAAGTTCACTGGCCAACTGAGACAAGATTGTCACTGTTTTCTTTCTGCAGGAGGCAATTATGGAACCACTCGACCACAAAAACCTGGATAAGGATGTGCCATACTTCGCTGAGGTTGTGAGGTGAGTGATGGGGACTCCTTGTGGCATTGGTTGCCGAGTCAAGGAACAGGCTCCGCGGCTTAGTCCTACATCTGAAAGAGCAGCCTTGATACCCGTGTGTGTAACGCACCCGTGGCGTGTTAGGTGCTGGTTGCCCAGCCCTGCTGCCGTGCAGCCCACCCCGCTGTGCGGGGCCGGGCGCAGGCCTGCTGGGGCAGCTGCCGTCCCACGCGCCAAGGCAGGCCCCACTTGCTCGTGCCTGAAGAGCCTTTTGCAGACTAGCGCGCGTCACATGAGCCTGCTCTGTGGCCGTCTTGGGGAGACAGATAGGACCTGTTAATTAGACCTAGTTTCAGCCATGTTTTCTGACAGTGGTTCAAGCCCCACTTCCATTTAGGGTGTGATCATGTGAAAGCTGCCCACCTGGCTCTGTGTGGCCTTTAGCATCCCCCTGGCCCATTCTGGCCAGAGCTTCCTCAAATATCATTGTCAGTTCTGAATTTGCTCGTTTCACTCTTAGCACCACAGAGAATGTTGCAGTATTCATCTGGGAAAACCTCAAGAAGCTCCTGCCCATGGGAATTCTTTATAAAGTCAAAGTGTATGAAACGGACCAGAACGTTGTTGTTTATAAAGGAGAAGAAACAATCTCTGAGAAGTAAGCTTAAATTCAACTGATCAGAAACTCTGCTGTGTAATCAGATCAGTGGATCGCTTCAGCCCTGCTCACTGAATTTCCTTCAGCTAGACATTAGTTCTGTAGTGCAAATGGACAAATACAGATGTTTCAAAAGAATTCTTGCAGCAATCTAGCAATTGGGGTTCTCAGAATTTGTTGATTTGTCTGCTTTATTTCAAAACGTTCCTGTTCTGCAAACCCAACCACCAAGCTGATGGGAAATCTACAGCTGTGCCATGTTAAATAAAGCAGCTTGTTAGAGCGGGGATGGCCTGGCAAAATGTATGTCCCGTCCAGTCACAAAAGACTTTGGTTTTTCTCTGATTACACATTGGATTCATTTATGATTTTTAATAATGTGGATTTTAGTGGTGTTTTGCTTTTTCATCAAATAGAAAAACATCCGTGAGAATGAGAACTACGCGAGGCTCTTTTTTTCCTGTTGGTTTCAGGTTTTGTTTGTTTCCTGTGCCACAGACCCATTTCTTCCCGCAGCTAGCAGGCCTTTCTCTCTGTAAGGACCTGGTATAGTGAGCATTGTAGGTGTTTACAAAGCAATTCCCAGTGCGGACTGCGGAGCTGAAGAGGAATCCGCACTGGAAGGGGATGTCCCACAACAGCTTGGGCATTTAGATTTATTGTCTGTTGCGTGATGGAGATGTATTTATACCCTTCATTCTGATCTCTCCAGTTTAAATGGCAGCAGATCTGGGGAGATGGAAGTAACTTGCGTGACAGGGTAGTGGTTTGGGTGACGGGGGTCAGCAATATCAAAGCTGGAATTGTAATTGCCTACGTGTCAAGAAATTACCTGTGCAAGAAGCTGGCCACAATGCTCACGTTGTGCTTCAGCTAATGTGACCATTTGGTTCTGCTAACTAGAAGAAAAGCAAAGTTTGAGGCTGCCTGGTTTCAAAGGAAAACTGCTTAGCAGTAGCTCTTCATTTTTATTACGTGTTTCTAGGAAACATTTTCATATTCTGCCTCACTGCACGGAGGAAGAAGTCTTACTCTCTTCTCTGTGCTTGAAACACAGTGACCGCAGGAGGACCGTGGGCTCATCCCCAGTTCTTGCAGTGTGGGGAGGGGGAACCGATCATTTTCCCGTGACGTGGGAACTTATGAAACAAAGCAGAAGAGACACTATTACAAAAGCATCAGCAAAGTGAAAAGCAGCACCTTGAGACTGAGCCAAATTCTGCCCCTCACTCCTACCGGCCACTGCCTAGGCTGTTATTTGTGGTTCTTTGTAGCTCCAACAACGACCGAGTTAATAAATAATCCAGACATCACTCTGTGGGGTGACTGTGTGGGACCAGGAGCCTGCAGCCCGAGCTGTTCCTTTGGGCTGAGATAGCTGGCAGTAAGTATCTTGAGCCGAAGTTGGTGCAGCAGAGCATAAGGCCACAGGGAAAACAGTGCTAGCGAGGAAAAAATAAGAGGGGGCTAAGGGGCACTTTGTGGCTCTCCCCTGCAGTAAGCATTATTTGTCCTGTGTACTCCGTGAGGCCAGGGCCTGGGGGAAAGCGGGTGTGACCACAGCACGCAATGGCAGCTGGTTTATGGCAAGGCCATGGCTGGGAGTCTCTGATGTTTGCGTGCTTTGCCCACTCCAGTGTTCTTTTTATTGGTGTGGGTGTGTCTGTAGATACAATAGCCTCATTCAGATGGGAGGCAAAGCAGGCTTTCACTGTACTAGGGGTAGGATTGGTGTTTGTTTAGACACTGCTCTCTTTCTAGGAGAAAGGGTTGTCTTAAATGCGATGACTCATTTGTCCTCTACATCCTCTACGTTTATCCACGCAGCTGCAGGACCTCACTGCTCTCTGCCACGTGTTTCTCCCGCAGAACTCACAATTTCAGCAAAACACTTGCCATCCTGATCCAGATTCTGCGGCGGAGTGGCTCCGTGATTGCCTTTAGGGCAAAAAAGGAAGACGTGGGCAGCTGTCCTGGTGGCAGGGGCAGATAATGTGGCATGTTCTTGTTTCTTGGGACAGTCAGCTGTGAATCAAAGGAGGGTCTTGCTTTGTGCTTCACGTTTGGAAGCTGAGGTGATGCTAGTTCTTGTCTTAGCGTTATTGACAGCTGTTATGTATGGCGCTTTTTTTTTTAATCACAGGCTTTATTTTCAGCAATGTCTTTTACCCTCTGATGTGAGCTTCTTGGGTCTTGCAGGCCTCACCCTTATTTCCCTGCCTGCTGAAGCAAGAGAATTTCCCTATGTTGGTTTCAAATTCCCTATTACAATGTGCTTTGTGTTCCTTTTCCTAGTTATGCTTGTGAAATAGATTTTACCAGGGAAATTAGGCAGGGTTGTAAAAGGAAATGCTAGTGTTTGCTGCTGAATGTGTAGAAGTTAATGAGAACGTTACTGATGAGGCTTATCAATGGGGCAAAGCCAGCTGGAGGTGAGCAGCACTGCTTTGCGTGCCCAGCGCTCATAGATTATACCGTAAATTGGAGTTGCCACAAGGATATTTAAAAGGAATTTTATATGTATTAACCAAGGCAAAGAGCTGTAGTCTTACAAAATAGATCATCAGTGAGATTAAAGTTGCATAGTAGTTTACGGCACTAATTAGAATTTTATTGTGTGCTTTGCACTTGCAGTAGCAGAAGATACAACATGCTCAGTTCTCTGTGAATTACCCTCCTGGTGAAACAGATGCCAATTTTAATAGCTCGACCCTAAACATTTATTTCTACTAAATTCTGCAAAAACATTCCGTTAGTGCATCACTGCAGGCACTTGGTGGTTAAAATAAAGTCTGAAATTGTGCTTGTGACTCCTGGCTTTACAAACAAGTCACTCTACAACCCACCAGGTAATAGGAAGATAAGTGAAAATTACGATGTGGTTATATTTTAGTATTTCCAGATACACTGCACCTTTTCCTGGCTGAGAGGGTGCAGAGGATCAGGAAAAGAGCACAAGAGAGAGTCTGTCTCTATGTGCATCTTTGTCCGTGTGTCTGACTTTGGGACCAGAGTCCATAAGGGCAGCCTGATGCTGAGCACTGGAGCTGCACCTCAGATGTTGTTCTGAGTTGGGCCTTACACCAGCACCTCATGGGAAGGATGGAGCCCATTCCAGTGTTTGAAGGACCTGGTGACTCCTCTGATAAGCATGAAAGGTAACACAGCTTTGAGTCCTTTCTCCTTCCTCCCTTTGCATCGCGTGGAAGGGAGCGGGGATGCATTTCCCAGTATGATGAAATGTGTGGGCAAATGGTCTTTGGAGGACAAGGGCTCTGAATGTAAACCCAGCAGGCTGGTTTATATACTGGGTTGGTCCCTGTTATCCCTGCTGGGTACATAACTCTTAATCTGGGCCCAGAGAGTCTGCACATGCTGATAAAGCAGGAGCTTTCCTTTTAAAGCTTCCTGCCATTCCCATAAACTCCAAAGTGTAAATAGTCCCCTGGAATGGAGTTGAGACCACACTGGCCTTCCTTTGCCCTCCTTGCTGGCTGCTATGGTCAAGGCACAGCCAAAGCACCGCCCAGAGCAGGGGATACAAGCACAGAGCAGGGTCCAACTTTCATTCCTTAATTTATTTAGATTAGTTTAAGAAAAAAAAAAATTACTTTCCAAAAGTTTGAAAATTCCTAAATAAACACTATGCATATAAAACCACAAATATCAATAATAAAATCAAGAGGTTCATCAGCCCACACAATCTTGCCCTGCAGCAAAATCGGCTGTTGATTACAAAATGCAAATAAAAAATACCCACCCTGCCATTCCAGAAAGACAGAAGAAAACCAGAGGAACTTCCTAAGGCATCCATTGAAATCATGAACTTTAGGGGATGCTGGACCAAATAGCAACACAGAGAATAAATTCCCAAAGCCCGCTCTGGAGGATACCCTGCCAGCAGGACCTCCAGCTTGTGCTGGCGAGGGGGTTGGTGGGCACACTCCTTTCTCTGCTTGCACTGGAGGTTTTAACCTGGCCAAGGCACGTGAATCCTAAACCCCTCCCAGTCTCATTTTGCTTCCAGCTGTTTTGGTGAATATACTGTGGGGGACTGTGCCGTGCTGTCACCCTGGCAGCTGCACACAGAAACACAGGCACGCTGCGAGGGCAGGTCCCAGGCTGCACAGCCAAGAGCAGACCTCTCCTTGAGCTTCTCAGCAGATCCTAGTACCCTTATGAGATGAGGCCTTTTCCCTCTCAAGCGTTTTCATGCTTCTTTGTGCTTCACAGAACCCCAGGTGATGAGGAAGGAGTTGCTTCATGTTGCTTTCCTTCCTTAGATGGGGTCTGCTCTTGACCATGTTACGCTTTTCTAGTGGAAAAGCTGGAACAGAGTGGTCTCTGACTTGCTACAGAATGTTTCATCTTGCTGGAATTGCTGGCCCTGGCTGGGGGTAGAAGGGGAGGATCATCTCTGGAGTCAACTAGACCTTCATAATTTAATGTAGAAGTGCAGTTATCATCCTAAGAAACAGAAGTGAATAGTTTTCCTGAGTAGATAGCTGCCTGCCCTCCCATGCGTACCGCAAGCAAGGAGGAAAGGTGCAGCACAGTGGTTATCTTCTCTTCCTGACTTCTAGGAGAACAGTTTGCTTGTGACAAGGAGCAGCAGCAACTGAATGGCAGCAACGAAGAAGCAGCTGCTCTGAACCATGGAGACGGAGTTGGGGGTGGTGGTTGGTGTTGCTGTGGTTGTTGGTTCTGCAATGGAAAGAAGCCCCCAGGGTTGATTAGAAGTGGAGAGGGTGAGCTGAGCTATGGACCTACTCCAAGAGGCTGCGTCTAGCTCTGATTTCGCAGAAATGAGGGGTCAAACCCATGGTAGGGGAGTGGTACATCTGAGTATATCCACTGACATCAGTGGAGTGTCATTGGTATAGGCTTGAGGCTTCTGAGTGGTAGAGGATTTTCTGGAGTGCCAGATACATTATCTGTGATGGCTGATACATTATCTGTGATGGCAAAGCCACAGCTTCCACTCTGTATTTGCATGATTCAGGTAATGGGGGTGTTTGTGTGTGTGAAGCCTGTGCCAATACCTGCAGGAATAAGTAAGCCTATCCTCTCAGTTGTAGCTGGTTTATGTCTATTAAAGCAAAAAAGAATCTTGGAAAGGTTTCATGTTGGACATTATAACCTGGAAAACCTCTACCTAGCCCTAGCACTCCAGTGTCTTTGCCTTGTCCCCTGGCTATTGGAGAGATGAGATATTCTTCAGCTGGGGTTACAGTGAGTCCATCTTTCCCCTGTCCCAACACCCCAGAGCATAAATGAAGCCCTCTCTTGATCTGTCATTCGCCCTGCAGTTTGAAGTGCCCAGCTGAAGCTTGTTTACCTTTGTTCAGAGTCACGGTGTTCAACTGGGTGAGATTATTGTTGAGGATGATAAATGCTCTGTGGAAGGAGGGAAGAGAGAGGAAAATACATTCAAAAAGAAGCTGAGTGTCTCGTGTAGATCCATGTAGGGATAGAAGGGGGACATTAAAAGCAGATGAAGAGATGGGAACTATGAAAATCATCTTGAGCTCACTTATATTGCCCCCCAGCCATACTGCACTTTCTTTTGTTGACC
The DNA here is from genome assembly GCA_024582635.1 of Todiramphus saurophagus. Lineage (NCBI taxonomy): Eukaryota > Metazoa > Chordata > Aves > Coraciiformes > Alcedinidae > Todiramphus > Todiramphus saurophagus. The sequence goes on from JANIMW010005182.1 coordinate 8,799, forward strand.
ACTAAAGGTGGCTTCTTCATTGCTCTTGGGTTATTTTACTGGCCTTTTCTGGACAGAGCAGGAATCTTGTGCCGGGGGTGGCAATTTACTGTGACCATCTGCTCCTTGTTGTCATGAACTGTTGCATTGTTCCTTCCCGCAGATAAGGGCAATCAGGCTAATGGTTATGGTTTCCTTTGACAAATAATTTCCCACTGATGCAGCTCCATTAGTGTTAATGGAAACAAGGGGGGTGTTCAATCCATTCATCTCCCTAGCACTAATCTGCATTCCTGCTAGTGTGAGCAAGTCTTAAGCCGACGAATCTGCTCATGGGGTGACCTCTAGATACGGCTTTGCAGAAAATATTTCCTTGGTATTTTCAAGGGAAAAGCTGGAGAAGGCTCAAGAGATTTGTCTCAACCCCTGCTCTAGAGGTGGGCTCTTGATTCTGTGCATCACCAAGAGGTTACGCAGACAAGTACTGTCCCAACAGAATACTTAGAGGTGGGCTATTGTCTTACCTTATTTCCACGGAAGATATGTTACTGTCTGGAGATATCCAGTTTGCTGCTTTCTGAGTGGCATTTAATACTGCTGTGTCAATAGAACTGCAGTTTTCCCTCTCTGCCACCTTCCATTTTCCCACGGAGACATTTTGTGGGGATAAGGCTTGCAGTAAATACTTCGTTGCATTCTGGATGTTGTCATTTATTGTAACTGGAAACAGAGGAAGTTAGACAAAGTAAGTTGTCTGTTGTGTAAGACAGCCTTCTCCAGACTCCCTGCCTTCAGGGTTTTCAGCCAAGCAAGTGTTTGCTTGCACAGTGCTCTCTGTGTGACACGAGTGCACTGGAAGCCTGCAAAGAGGAGGTGATGTGCTATAGTTCTCCTCGAACCACAGGAAGAAGAACCCCCTTATCTGCCCCTTACCCACTCACGGAATAGACTGGGAGGAACTCAGATTCAGCCCCTGCTGCTGAGGGTACTGTATCTGTTAGTGAAACAAGAGCTCCTTGTGAGTACATCTCTTCTGGTTCCTGTGCAAAGAGCAGGGGTGGAAAAGCTGAAGAGGACAAGCTTTTGGGCAGTCAGTTCTTCCCTCCAGCCCATAGCTGAGTGTGCCAGACCCCACGCTTTCTTTGCTACGGCTCTGCTCCAGGTTGCTGTGTCACAGCTGTGAGTAGTCTGTGCAGTGCTGCTGTGCATCATGCTTTTGTTGCAAGCAGAAGTTGGACGATAAGCAAATGAAGCAAGAGGATCTGCTTGCCAGGAGCCAGTGACTCCCCAGCTGTGCCTCCCAGCCCAGGCTGCTGTGTGTGCTGTATTGCCATGGCCTTCTTGGCCCTTAGCCCTTCAGATCAGGAATGTTTCAGATGAAAGCTGCCAAGACTGTCAGAAGCTACAGAAGCTGATGTGTGACAGAAACTACCGTCAAACTTCAATTCTGCGCTGAAAAAATGAAATAACAGCAATGAACAAAGCCTTTCTCTATTTCAAATAACAACCAGCTGCAGAGGATGCTCCTTGGGCGAGATCTGAAGAAATCTGCCAGTTTACACCAGCGTTCTACACTCCCCACACACACAGCAGGAAGAGATCAGGATGTTTCTCCTCTGCTATTTTCTCAGTGTGTATGTTTTGCTGAACTTCCAGGCAAAGTGAGATTTGTTGTCAAATACGGGAAACAAGGTCAGGCTGCCATTTACTCTGTGGCTACGTTCTGTGTAGTAATAAAAGCCTTTTTCTGTGATCAGTTTTGCATATCTGTCAGCATCGAAGTAACTTCTTCACCTTTGTCTTTACAGCCGTTGCCACGGAGAAGGGCAAATTCTCAGGAAGACAGAAAGGGAACAAAATCACAAAGCAACTACCCCCAAAATCATGTGTTTTCAAGAGCATTCAAGTCCTAAGCAAGTTTAGGCACAAAGATAGAGAAAAAAGTACCCTAAGGAAGGAAAGAGAATTTGGGACTGACCCTGTAGACGTGAACATGAAATTGGAACAAAGAGGTACCAACTGGTGCAGTTTACCTATGTCCTGCCTAAGATAAATAAGGAAAAAGTGTTAGACTTCACACATTTTAAACACATCTAAGAACACCACAAGACTCTAGAAAACAAGAGAAGACTCTAGAAAAAAGCTGGGTTAGGGGCAGAGGAGGGAGATTTCTGTGCAGTGAGAAAGCTCTGAGATCTAGACAGCGATGGCTCACCTAGGTAGGTTGTGTTTGCCTGGTATGTCCCCGGTGTCACGGTCACATTGAAATCGCTTTTGGTTGCATTCAGGAGCAAATTGCACCTGTCTTCTGTCTGTGTGTATGCTGGGATGATTATTGTCCCAATGAAGAGGAGCTGCACCAAGAAGAGGAAAGTTGCCATGATCCACTTCAATGTCTCTGCTGCACGACGCACCCGTGCCTGGGAACTGAGAAAGCCTCACACTTTCCAGCCTATTTATACTCTAGTTCTGATGAGGTAAATGCAAATATTTTCTCCTCCCCGTTTGCCTACATGTACACACCCACAACGGGAAGTTTCACTCACGCTGTTGGAGATTTTCACCTGCTTCCTTTTATTTCTGAGTGAATTGATTATAACAAAGGGGTGACCAGCTGAGAGGGAATAAAATGGACAGTGTACATGTCACTGAGGAACCCATGGGCTGGAAATCAAGTGTCCACGTGCCTGTATGCCTTGAGCAGCCTCTGCGTGGTAAGCACTGTGTTGTGTGCTGGCATGCTCATAGTGCCTGCAAGCTGTTGCAGAAGCCCACATTCTGGAAATGTGGATGAGCATCCGCAGTCCTGTTTCTAGCCTTGTTCCAGGCTTTTCTTAAAAGCCAAACAGTTCCTGAAAGTGGAAAACCCAGCCAGTGTACATCCTTGTAGAGATGTTCCAATATAGCTTCTACTCCTGCTTGAAGAAACCTGGGTAGTGAAGGACTGAGAGCCTGTGGAAGAACAGTCTTTGTAACCCTGGACCATAACCCCCTTTCACAGCACTTCACTGATGAACCCAGCATGTTCTTGTTAGGGGACAGATCATTACATGATTCTCCTCAAGCAGTACAATGACAAGTTATTTTGGCTGGACCCCTCAAATAATAATTATGTGGGGGGAAAAAAAAAAATCAAGTTTCTCTTTCCACTCCTTTCTCTTGCCTGGATTTTCCCATTTTCCTCCAGGGGCCACTGGCTGGGGTTTTCAGAAGCTGATTTTGCAAGTGCTCTTTGAGGCATTGGGGTGATGCCGATGGGCGGTGAGATAATCAGTGCTGGTGAGAAAGGGAGCACTTCTTTCTGTGAGCAGGAGGGGTTCCTCCCACTTGCCTTCTGCTTTGTTGGGAAAGGAGCAGCGGGTCAGTCCCGAGCGAAACCCAGAGAGTGTGACACCCAGTAATTAGAAATGGTGATGATTCTGAATCAGTTCCCCTGAGATGGAGATCGCTCCAGAACCTGTTCCCAGTGCTAATTCTGCTGTTATTTCCAGCAGTACAAGTGAGCAATATGCTGAATGCATAGGTACTCCAGATGAGCTGGACCCTCAAAAAGGAAAAGGGTATGTCCTGCCCTTTTTTCCCCTTTATCTGCCTTAGGCTTGCAGACAGCATTGTCAGCCCACAGGCAGCTCCTGGAGGCATTGTTGATTCCTTTGTGCTGTAGTTTTGTCGAGTCCACCTCCTCCTCTTCAGCTCAGGCTCTGCTGAATCACCCATGCGTGGCTGGGTGAGTGGGAGGTCTGGATTTCCCTCCCTGTGCTCATCTTCCCTTCTTCCAGCCCCAAAGCTCCTCACCCAGGCAGGCCTCACCACCCCACCCAAGGAAGAGGTTGTGTTAAATGTTTCAAATGAAACTTGAACAGAAGTGGGGGAAAAAGGGCAAGTGCAAGAAAAAAAAAAAACAGGCGAGATGCAGAGTAAAAGGAGAGCAGAAGGAAGAGGTCAGAGAAAGAGAGGACGTGTTGGAAGGACTGATGCACATTGGTCAGAGGTAAACTTGCAGAGAGTCTGGAAAAAAAAAAGAGAAACTGAGCTTTTCTGGATGTTACAGAATCAAATACTCCTGCAGGGCCTAATTTCCTTGTGGCTTTCTTCCTTGCCTTCTGCCCTACTGGGAGCTTTTCTGGGCACTGTCTGCTGCTGTATTGAAGCCCAGCATCAGTGGGCAGCACATTGCTGAGTTCAGAAATGCTCTGCACATTCCCCCCAGCGCAGAGAAGCTCCAAAGGGACAACAAGGCTGCACGTCCCCTGGAAATGGGACCTGTTCTCCACAGCTTGCTGCACAGCCTTTTCTGAAATCGCCTTACGGAACATGAAAACTAAGTCAGCGAAATGGAATGGGGAAAAAAAAAAGCAGGTAAAATAGAAGCAGAGTATTTTGCAAGCACAACTTTACTTGTGATGCTGTTTGCTCTTGGCAGTTTCATCCGAAGTCTCCTTGCAATAACACGGTCCCATCTTTCAGGCAATGAGAATGACTCAGTATCACATCACCGGAGTAAGCAGAGCTGAACACAGATATCTTTGCCTCTTGGAGAGAATTGATTTTGGAAAAGAAAAGGCAGAATGGGATTGTCTCACATATATAGCAGGGATGATTCTGCTACAAAAGCTCAAAAAATGTACAAAATCCAGGGCACAAGAGATCTTTGCAAATGATGATGGAAGTGACAATGTTTATTACATGATGTGCACTCACTGGGGCTTTTCAGTTTGTTCCTCCTTGGTTCTTGAGGAGGTTGAACTTGCCATGGGGAAGTGGGAGCTGAGGCCTGCCTTTGGGAAGGGATATAGTCAGGAAGCTCCGTCAAGAGGAGAGCTCTGGGGAGCAATAAAATTACTATTTTTAGCCCTAAAAGTGACTCCATAGTCATGAATTTAGCCAGGGATAAGCCTATGTAATGAAGCAAATAAAACGGGTATGAAGTTCAGTGGAGGAAGGGCAGGGAGTAGAAATTACTATGGGAGACTTGTATGTGTGTTACAAAGAGTCATTTGAGTCCCAGGACTTGCAAGGAGTCTGAGCTTCCCAAGTGCCCCAAATGTTTGGCCAGAGCAGTAGGATGCATGGAGCAGAAGCTGGCAGGGCATAGGCTGCTCAGCTGTGACCGGGGCCAGCGGGACCCTAGCGCACATCGTGGCTCCTCTGGCTTGGAACAGAAACAGCCCCAGGGTGGGGAAAGCAGGAGATGACCCCTTCCAGGATGGCAGCTCAGAAGTTTGGTTTTCAGATGCCAAAATAAATACGGCCTCTGGGTAACAAGCAACCACAGGGCTCCCCAGCCAGAGTTCTAGTCTGCGGTTCCTTAGTAAACTCAAGGAGGGTTTGGAAATGATTTCGAGGTGTTTCCCTGTCTCCCACTCACACTACAGGTGTTACGCCATCTGGGATGACTCGGAGTTTATTCTCTCTTGGCAAGCAGACAGAAGTTATCCTCCTGTCTGGCTTTCTTCTTGCTAGAACAAGTGGTGTGGTTCCTTCCCTCTCCTGCCTTTTGTCTGTTTGTGGGCAAAACTTAAGCTAGGCTATAAATTCCACAATCTTCTTTCAAGGTCAAGTCATGGCCATGTCCGAGAAGACTTGCCATTCTCTGCTTCCTTGTAGAAGGGGCCTATGCCCAATTCAGGGCAAGGAGAGGTATGTTTGCTCCCAGCTCTTCTACATGGGTTTATTGGACTATTTGCTCTGGGTGAAGAACTTGGGGCAGCTGAGATTTACTGCTCTGTTGTGCAAACAGCATGTTTTGTAAATGTACGATGTTTTTTACTGCTTTGACTACTGAACTGGTTGTAAAAGATTCCTGTTCCTGCTCGTGGTGTGTGGTGAGTTGCCACTGCTGGGATGGATTCTGCACCTCTGGTCTGTCCAGGGGCTTTGGAGCTACCAGAATCACAGCAGTTCTCTGCAGCTTCCAGAAAGCAGATGGAGGGCCCCACCACCACCTCCATACAGGAGAGGAGAGGAAACAAAGAGGGGAGGGAGTAGGGCAGGCAAGACCTTGTGGCTCGCTGGAGCTGCAGATTGGATGAGGGATGCACTTTGAATCAGGAGGGAGCTGCAAGGCTGCCGGTCCCCCCACATGTCCCAGGTTTGCTGCAGGGAAACACCTCAGTCCTGGTCCTCTGCCAGCTCAGCTTTCATGGTGTCCCTGGCATGGGATTTCCCACAGCCAAACAGCAGAAGGAACCTTCAATTTTAAGGTGCTTTATCCTATTCTCAGCCCTGAAGGGGCTTTATCCAGGCTTGAAAAAGAAAAGATGGATTGTTCTCTGTGTTTGCCTCTGAGGGATAAGGTCCTAAAAGCCTTGTTATCTACATCAGAAGGGCTGTTGGCTGCAGGGCGAGGGAGAGCAGGTTTACTCTGGCACTTTACAAGGGAGGAAGCTAGTTTGAAGGACAAACATTTTGCAAATGGGCAGTTCCCTAAAATGAGTATTTTAATGAGGGTATTTTCCTGTTTGGCCTCCATTGCTTCTTTGTACTTTCTCAGGTAAACTTCTAGCCATTTGTCCCCTCCTCCAATGGGTTTTACAGGTACAGCATCCCATCATATTGACCTTCTGCCAGCCTGGCTACCTCCTCAGCCAGCTCCAGCTGCTCCTGCCCTGAACCCACAAGGTGCTTCCTCTGGGAGGTGATGCAGGGTAGGATTGCCTGAGGAAGTGAGGAAAAGTAGGCAGACCTTAGTACAGCTTGACCAATGAGACAAAACATGCATAGAATTACATCCTTGCAGGCTGGAAGGCAGGGCCTGTTGCTGAAGGGGATGCGCAGCACTGGGGTAAATGGAGCGTGCTCAGTCTGGAGCGATAGGCTTGTCACATCCTTATGCAAAGGGGCACTGTTTGCTCACGCAACCCTGCCTAAGGCAGGACGGTGACACAGCCCAGGTACAGGAGCATTCCTGGCAGCTCTGCTGAGGTGACTGCAAATATCTTGGGTTTGGACTGTGGACAGCCCAGGAAGTTTGGTCTCCAAACGATCCTTGATCACAAGAGGTAGGAGAAATAGCAGCCAGGAGCTTGCTTTCTCTGTGACTTGAAAGTCTACAGAACACTGACTGGGTTTACTTGCTTCCTCTACCTCCTGCAGAGATGGGGTCTCTATAACCCCCCCGGGACCATAGTTATTCCTGTCATCTTTTTACTTCTTGTGTGCCTTTCTGGAAAGAAAGTGCTGTTGGCTGTCCCAGTGCCACTGCTGCATTCCTTCCCGTTTCAGCGTTTGGATGGTTTCCAGGGCTTCCACTGCAGTCTCTTCTGTCCCAAAAACTGTCCACGGGAAAGGGAGGGAAATTTGCCCAGAGCAGTGCCGCTGTTTTGGTGCCATCTCTAGCAGGTCTGCCGTGAGGACAGGCAGCAGCACCGGGGTGCAGGTATTTGTTACACCTTCTTCAGGCATGGAGTTTGCTTAGGTGGGATGCGAGCCCTGCGCGTCCTAACAGGGCAGGAGCTCAGCGGCACCTTATCACCAGGTCACCCGCTTCATTTGCCACTGCAAGGCAGCCTGTTTGTACAGAAGCAGGCAAGGCAGCCCCTGTTTGCAGGGGTGACGCGTCTGCCTCGGGGTCACAGGAGGGGCTGCAGGGGAAGGCCGGTGGCCCCGGGGGTGGCTATTTGGGACAGAAGGGAGCAACGGCCCTTGCGAAAAGAGGCTGACGGGAAAAGGGTGCCCAGGAGATGGCAGCAGCTTTCCACCAGCCGCCTCTGGGTCGGCCGTCCCGCTGCTGGGCTGTGCTGGCAAGAAGAGGGGCGGGACAGAAGCTGCCCTCCCCCTGCCCGCCCCAGGCGGGGGCTCGGCAGCCACCGCAGCCGGGCCCAGCGCGCCTGGCAGTGCGGGACGCTGGCCCCAGAAACGATCTGCCTTTCCTTGGTGGCCGTGCGGGAAGCCCTGGGGCTTGAGAGGTGCAAGGCCATCGCCAAGAGCTGCGTGTCGGAGGCGGGTCAGTGGGAGGAGGTGTGGGGACTCTGCCAGCCCCCCGCTCCCCACGCGCGCTGCCCGCTCCCTCGCTGTCCGTGGCAGAGGACGCTGGGGTGCTGGGAGGGACGGACGGACGGACGGACGGAGGAGCAGGGCAAGCTGCAGGAAACCTGGATGTCAGGTTGTGCCATGGCTTTGGGCCGATCCCACCGCCTCCCGCCTCCTGGAAAGCCGCTTTCACCCGTGGCCTGGTTTCCATGTTCCATACACCCTGTACGGCGGTGGCAGGAGCAGGCAGCAGCAGGAACTGCTGCAGGAACACAGGAATTCCGGAACACCCGGCCATGGCTGCACACAGAACCCCCTTGTGTTGTCTCTTCGACTGTCTCTTTGGCCAGCTCTGCTTCTTGTGCATCCTCGTCCCCGGGCAGCCCTCCTATCGTCTGTAGCCACGTGGCCAACGGCGGCCGATGGCCTGCGGTGCTGCGTGGGGTGCAGGATGAGGCTGGGAAGTGGGGCTGCTAGTCCATATTCCTTGCAGCCCCCGAAGGGTGCAGTGGTTGGGTGAGGGGCTGAAAGGGTTACGAGGGCTGAGGCTGAATTGCACAGGTGGGAGTGGGGCAGGGGTAGAGCTGCGCTCCTTCTACCCCTGCCCTTCTACCCCTGCGGCAGGGGGAGAGCTAGAACTCCTCTTTCCTGTGTCATCAGGGTAAAGGTACGGGGGAAATGTGGTCTGAAGGAAGAGGGAGGAAGCCGGAGGGACTGTAAATGAGAGGCTGTGGTCGTGGTGGTTGGGGACTGTGGACTTGGGCTGGAATTTGCTCAGCTTGTTCCCCCACTCTTGCCATAACCAGCGTTGCCTTTTATGGGTGGGCAGGAGGGTATCCCTGCTAGTCCCTCCGATTCCTTCCTGCCTCTCAGGGGTGCAGCTCCACGTTTATCAACTTCCCTGCTGCTCAAACTTCACGTAGATGGAGCAAAGAGGGGTATGCGCAGGGAGGAAGGATGGGGTGCGAAGCTACGTTCATCGGGCGTTTTTCTGTTGAAAGAGGCTGTTTCTGGAGGTGGGAAATACGTGCCAGAATGTGCTAGAGATGGCTCAGGCCACCGCGGCCACTTGTGGAGATGTTATAGGTCCCAGGAGGTGGCAGGACCAAAGACTGGTCCAAGGGCTCGCAGGCTCTGCCTGCAAGGCCGCTTTGAGTCTAGGATTTCGCAGCACGGCTGCACTGATGGCTTTAACCAGAAAGCAGAGACCTCTTGTGAGGGTTGTGAGGATTACAGCCCACCCTGCCAGCTTCTGCCTTGCCATCTTTCCTGGCAGCCCTTGTTAGGGCAGATGGGACATATCAAAGGTGGCTATCTGAGGCAGAAGACAGCACCTGGAAGGATTCCTGGTGCCACTGATACAGCTGAAGGTGGGCAGAGAGCAATTTTCTTGGTTTCAGATCGACTCCAGCTGGTATGTGGGATCCTGGATAAGGGACCTACAACTCTGTGTCCAGGAAGGTGGTTTCCAGCTCTCTGGTGAGATTATATCTATTTACCATTACTGCCTCCTATTATACGTTTGTCCTTCAGAACTTTATCGACAGAAAGGAGACTGGAAGGAGAGAGGATGTGTCCAATCAGTGGCACATGCTTAATAATCACTTCTTGTGGTATTTGGGGATTGCCTGTTTAACCAGTAGTTAATGTGCCTGGCAATTAACTCCGCAGGACTGTTGGTGCCCTGGGCACTGCAGAGTGGATTCTGGGCAGACTTCTCTTATTTTTGAGAAATTCTGAGGAGTAATAAAGTTTCTGTAAGAAGTTGCAAAAGATAGCAATTTGTTTCCTGGATCACTCCGACAAGAACAAATCCTTATTTTTTAAAACAGGATGTGTGTTAGATGTTTTGGTAAGTAAGCTGTAAAGGGCCAGCCCTGCAAGGGAAGGAAGGAGAAGAGAAAGCTCTTTCATTAAGAAAAGCTGCTATGAGTGTATTTTGTCTTGCATCTCTTAACCATGGCACTCCCACATCCTTGGGGCGCTTCAGGAGTGTTTTGGGGTGTCCCCCCCCCCCTCCTTTTCCTATCCTAAGCCCCTGTAAGTAACGTGGTGTGCGGTCTGTGCATGGGGCTCTCTAGCTGGGCTATGCACTGGCCGTGCAAGTGCTGAGGTTGGCGTGTTCCTGGATAGTGACTAATGAGTGATCCGATCTGGAGTTCTAACTGCTAGAGCAGCCTTTCTGCTGAGCGAGTAGGTTAACGTGCACTGAGGAAAGGGCTTGTGGAAGAGAGAGAGGGCTGTGTAATGTCTACTGAGACAAGCGCACATGCGCAAACCAGCGCACTGCAGATCTTGGCTGTTGTATTCATGCTTTGATAAAATGCTTCCCTGTCTCAGAGCACCTTGACCTGAGTAATTTGTGTTTGTGGCTGGCAACTTTGCACTGATTAGGGAGAATTAAAAACAGAGGAGGAAAAATATTAAAAATGCTTCATCTGAGTTAGAGATTCAGCACTGTCTTGGCTTACTGCCGTCTTCAAACACAGCAGCAGAACCTCTTGTGTTTAGCCCCAAAGGAGTCTCTAATTAGTGGAGAAACTGCAAAGCTCTGAACATGCTTGGGAATGCTTTAGAGCAGTGGCCCCCTGAGGTTCATTAAACAAATGAATTCAAAGCAGTCAAATGACTAGGATCTTCAAAGTGACAAGGACCTCAGTCCCAGAGAAGGCAGCAGTGCCATGAAAGCTGGCTGGCATTGCAAAGAAAATGTTTTCTAAAAGGGGTGGAGTAAAGGCACCCAGATCTCTGCAGCATGCCAGGGGCTCCTGGGCTTACCATGCTGTTTGACATGAGAATATGCATCAAAAGTCGACTTAAAAGATCACTGTTCAATGTTAGCTTTTCCTTCTCCTCCATCCTTCCTCCCCACAGAGCTGCAGGCTGCCTGGCTGAGGAGCTGTGTGTCTCCAGGTACAAGTATGCTCCAGCAGCAGAACTGACCCAGAGGTGGGTGAGGGCATGTTTGGATGCAGATGATGCTTACACACATGTACTGATATGCATACACACATCGGCCCAGGTGCTGAAGAACATCCATCACTGCTAATCTATTTTAGCAGGAGTGGCAAAACACTTAACTGTCAGCAGGAGCCACAGGCTGTGCAGACTGGAACAAGCAACCTGATTCTCTCTGTGTGCAGTGGGATGGGCTCTGGTGAGAGTCAAGGACCCTCCCTTGTTTGACAAGTCACCTGCCCCACAGGGGTGCCCTGACCTTGCGAGTCCTGAAGATGAGGAGGAGCTGGGGCTCAGTGCAATAGTCTCCGTGTTGGTTGCTGTTAAGGTCACTTAAATAAGATTAATCCTCATTTAATTTGCTTAATTGGTTTAATAATATTGTCCAGCACTGTAGTGATTCTTTTAATCTGTAGAGTTTGTGTTGCTTCACAAAGCAATGAGCAGGAGTCTTTCCTTTTCACAGCTGGTGAAGCCGAGGCAGAGACAGCAGAAATCCCTATGAGGTATGTGTTGTTCACTGGTCCATAGGATCATATGGACATTGGTGATTTATTCTGATGTAACCAGATGGATTTTTAAATGACTGAGACTCATCAATCCATAGGTATGCCTGGGCTCTGGAGTCTTGCCCGTGTTTATTTAATGTTCCTTAAAATGGTATGTACTCTGATAAGCAGACTTTGTGGATTCTGTGAATGTGTACTCAGTCATGGGGAAACTTTAAAAAAAATATTATTATTCATGACCCTCACCAGGTCTGTGTCTTCTGCTCTGGGAGCTCTGCAAATGCCTGGAGTCCTGCCAGTGCCAGCGTGCAAACTGGGGAAGTAAGCAGAAGCCAGCCACCTTGTCCTGATCAGGGAAAATGAAGTTACTTGGTTTGCCTTTTGTCATCACCTACTTGTATTATCATGGTAAACACGAAAACTATCCCCTGGAGTCCTTGGGTTAGTTGCTGTCCTGAGAGAAATAAAGCTTGTTTTTAAAGTGCTTCTATCTGAATATGAGCGATACAAAGGAGGAGAAAATTTCTATCCTTGCCTTCTTTTGCAGAGGTGGAAGCGTGGGGCAGATGGATTAAATGACGTGCCACGGCCATAAAGAGGGTCTATAGCAGAGCCAAAAATTGCTTCCTAATGCCCAGTCCTGTGCTTTAACTGCACAGCCAACTTCCAGCTCAGCTCTGAGCAACTTCAAGCACACCAAAGGCAGCTGGCAGTTAACCTCAATGGTAACAACCGTGAATAAAAGGGAGAGCTGGCTCAGGAAGAACAACAGAGCATAAAGACGATAAACAAATACCTCTACATTTTGCACAAGAGAAGGACCTGAGCTGACCTCGTGCAAAAAGGATGCTTTTGCCACTTTGAGACCTGGTGAATAACGAGAGGATGGACTCCTGCCTTTGAGTGACTTGGGGGGCTGTGGGATTCCCCATATTAGAGACTTGACCTGATCTCTCTCCTGGAACAGTGTGGTCAGTTTATTTGCTCCAGTTCATCCACTCTGACGAGTTGGAGCTGGCTGTGGCCAATCCTTCTGTCTGTGGGCAAGATACAGCATTTCCTCTGAAACAGCAGCATCCAGGAATGACAAGCTAATGAATGGTGCTATTTGGAGAGCACATGTGGGCACCAGTGCTCAATTTATCAAAGGTGAAGAGGTACCAGAGTTAATTATATACCAAGAATTATATTAATATAACATGAAGGGCTTTAGCTAAGCCTCTCACAGCCTCGTTGTTCAGTGTGCAGACGCTGGAGCCTGTGAGTTCCCTGGGATGCAAATCTTTCTGACTTGCCGTCATGTCTTAGAGGGAAGCAGAGCTTGCCTTGTCCCAGGTTTTCTTTCCTGTTTGCTTTGGCCCAGGGATTTGCAGGTAAACCAGTTTTTTTCTTACTAGACATTCTTATTTAAACTGTAGCTCTTATTTCTTCATGTTTCATTAAACATTCCTAAGATGCTGCTAGATGCAAGCTTGTTTCTTGGAAGCTTTGATGGAGTGCAACTTCTGTGCTGAATGCTCTGCGATTTTTATTTTATTTATTTTCCAAGTATTTTCTTTTCTCTCTCTGTCCTTAGAGGCAACTTGTCTCAGCCTCCTGGACTGGCCTTACCCTGGCACTTGCACTGACCCCTTTCTGAGGATAGTGGATCTGTTAGAGCACTGAGATTTTTCCAGTGCTGTCTGCTGGAGCTTATCACCTCACAGGCTCACAGTGAAGTCACACCCCAGGGTTACCTCTCTGGCAAATACTAATTTACTGTGCCTTGCTGTTTCTGGACAGTGCTAATAATGGCTCCTCTAAGAGCCCTGCTGGAGGATTTAGGTTTTGTTTCCCTCAGAGGGCAATGATTTCCTCAGATGAGAATCTTTCAGAGGCAAAGCTGGGGGACAGAGACGGAGGCATCCAGCTGAGTGAGTGGAAATCAAGGTGTCATCCTGCATAAATCAGTCCTATTCTTACTCTAAATATACACAGTACTTACAGTGCAAATCTCTGACAATCCTTCAACTTCATAAACTCTGTGGATTGATCTTTCCAGTGAAATCCTCCCACTGCAAGATCCAGGTTCATTTAGATGAATTATACAGTGATTCATTTAATGACCTACACTGAGTGCTGTAAATTCCACAGTGGTCATGCAATTTATTATTTAAATGCTGTATAAATCATGCAGGATAGAGAAAGGGGAGAATGTCTGTGGAAGGGAGCAACTGGTGTCTTGCCTGACCAGGAGGAAAAGAAGGCACGGAGTTGAAGTGGTGCATGTGTGGTGAAGTGCTCTGGGTTGTGTACAAACCGGGCCGGTCCCATTCATGCTTCTCATTTGGCTGTCGGGGCTGAAATGGAGATGACACTCATCACATGCAAGCCAGCTCCAGACACTAAGTTTACCTGGGTTATAGCAAAGGTTTCTAAGGCAAGCTTCCTCCTCTCAAGTCCCTTGTAAATCCGGTGACTCGTTCCTCCACGCTCTTTGCCTAGCCAGGTAGGCTGAAAGCAGAGGCTCCTTCCTGCCGGGTGCTCTGGCTCTGGGATGCCACCGTAGAGTCAATGCCCAGCCGAGTATCGTCAGGAGCTACCAGGGAAGTGTGGCTTTTTCTGTGTGCAGAAGGCCATGATGAAAGCATAAAAGTGTCGATAGCCTCTTTGTGGTCAGTGTAGAAGAGGAGGGGCATGAGGAGTTTGTGCATGGAGGGCCTGTGAACAGAGGAGGATGCTGCTTGAATGTAAATAGTTTTTTTTGGTCGTCTCAAGACTCTTAATGCAGGCAAGAGTTGGAATCAGCATGTTTCTGCGCTTGTACTGAGATGTGAGTCAACCCACATTCCCATAAAACAGCCTGACTTAGCTCCTGTTTCTTGGAACAGCTTCAAGAGGAATTGTTTGGGAGATTTCTTCAGCTAAATGCGTTACAAAGGCATTGATTTACTCTCACAGAACCTAAATAGTGAGTGTGGAGCACTAGAGAGCAGCCCACAGAAGAGCATCAAAAGGCAGTGTATGGTCTCACCTCAGCTGTATCTGAATCTGTTCTCTCCTTTTCTCTCCTTTTCTTTATCTTATAAAATGAGAAGAAGGTGGGAACACATGGATCTAAGTCAAGTGAGAGCAAGCTGCTTTCAGAGACATCTCAAGTTAGCACTTGTGTGCTGGAGGAATGACCTCCTTCTAAAGATGCTTTAAATCAAAGAAAGGTTTTAACAATGTTAATTAATTAATGGTTGCAAAGAGCTCTGAAAAGGCAAAGAAGCCTATAAATGATAATTATTATTGTTGTTATTATCAGGTCTACAGCAGTGAAGCACGTATAATTGCTGCTTAAGCTCCCCAGACACAGACTAATCCAAAGGCACAACACTGCTCCTACCATTAAGTGGTATAATTGGGATCAGTTCAGCTCAGCTTGTGGGAACAGTGGGAAGGGTGAAGCACGGGCATGTCAAAACACTGATACTTTGAGGTCCCTGTGGTGCCTGGGGCCAGACCTTGTGTGTCACCAACTTCTTTCTTCAGGAACATTACTGTTGTTAGTTATACCTCCTTTTATGTGACAGGTCAAGCAAGGCATCAGCTTGGGGTTTTTTTGAAATTTTTATTTATGCATAAACTCATCACAGGAGGAATTTTATGTCTTGGAGACCTCACGGTCTCAGTGAAAGAGGACTCAAATCCAGTAATGAACAACAGCCTGAACATAGCCTCCTAGTGACAAAGCCAGAAGCAAACATCCTCTGTGAGTACAGAGTACAGTGTTTGGCTTGTCCAAAAGCTCCATCTTGAGTCAGATGTCCATGTGTCTATTAACCAGCCTATCTGCCTTTTTTTCCTGGGCTGCTGTGATGAGTTTCCTTTCATGCCAGTTGGCTGCTAGTGTACCAGTGCAGGGATGCTTGGCTGCTTCTGTTGTGGAGGATGGTAGAATGTGCTTCAGCTGCTGGAGATTATCAGGCATTTGTCATTGAAATAAATTACTTCATTTTAAAATGAGTACATTGCTGGTAACCACTGTCCCTATCGAGCTGTGCAGCCCCATTCATCTGTCCAGATGCAGCTTGAAGCAGTGTAGATCTGAATGAGAACCTGAGGGAGTGGATGTTGGCAAAAGCCCGTTTCATTAGAGACCTCATATTTAGTCCTGTCTCAACAAGCTTTTGTGTTGCTCCTTGGCATGCATTTCTTTCTTATCAGCCCACAAAAGACTTAACAGCACACAGAACAGTCTTTGACTTCGCTGACTAATTGTGTGCCTTGTGATCCTGACAAACGCAAGGCACAGTCTGTGTGTTCACCTATTACTGTGATGTGAAGACACATTTACCTTGTTTTCAGGTAAGTAGGTTGTTGATAAATGTTTTCATCACAACTGTCAAACATACTTTTTGTTCTAAAGACAAACATCCCTTCTTCAACCCAGTCTTCTCTGTGGTGACTTTATACAGCAACTGTTCATCATGAGATCAGGGAGGCAGGAGGACCCGTGCTTACAAAAAAAAAGAGAGAGAAGCCAGAAGCACTTATTGCTTTTTTGTTCTTGGTAAATAATAATTTGATATGCTAGAAGCTTTTCCTGGAAATGTATCTATTGTAATAACTTCCAGCAAGAGGGTTTCTCAAGCCCCCTGTGGAACATGAGCAAATGGTTGTGTATAAACACCCATCGGGATCTGGGCTATGTCCTGCTTCATTCACCCTGGGCCAGTGACTTGAGTGTATGCATGGCAGTGTCTTCTACCTTGGACCAGCAGTTATCTGAGTGCTAGCATCTTGTGGGACCCTGGTTTTCACCGTCAGGGGATTGTTGCTGCCACCTTGCTATTGAACCTTCCACCTCCTGACTCCCCAGCTCTTTCTAGAGTTTCTGATTCCGGATGGAGATCACTGAGGGATGGACATGGCCACATGTATTTTCTTTTTTCCTGGCTGCTTGTCTCTCACACAAAACACATTCAGTTTCAGGCTCTGGGTTTAATAACTGTTCCAGAAGTTTCAGAAGCTAAACTGTGGACCATCAATCACTACAGCAGTGCCCAGTCCTCTGAAGTCTGGCTTCACTGTGCTCGACAGACAGGTTTAACTTTAACCAGTCATTTCAACTCAGAAATTAGAAGCTGCTCAGAATTCTCATTGCACGTGTGGCTGGTATCACCGTTGCACACGCACAAATAGAGTCGCTGCATCTCCTGGCACAGCCCACAGCCTGATTAATAGGATTAGAAGCAGTCTTGTCGATGACAATGGGAGCAAGCCTCCTGATAAACCCAGGGTAGGGGCTGCTTGCAGTCTGGGCCTCAGTGAAGACTCTGTATGACTCTTGCCAGAATAATTTGATTTTTATGATTTATCTTTCTACTGTAAAGAAAGAGATTCTGGTTTTTGGAAATAAAACCCCACTCTCAGGTTATTTCTCTCTGCTTCCCAATAAACATTTTCACCCCGCAACCTCCCCTGAGAAACTGCTCTCCCCGTTTTTTGGTAGGACTAATTTAGGATTGCTCAGTGTGCCTCATCTGGGGCAAGACAGCTGCTGCCAACCACAGCCTTTCAGTGCTCTGTGACGTACAGCTCGCTCGGTCAGAAACAGCTCTCTTGGCCTCTCGCCGGTCTCGAGGTGTTCCATCTCCATTAGCCGTATTAGCACAGCCCTGCTCTGCAGTGGCTGCTGATACTGAAATACTGTTTGTCTGTTGCAGGCTGAGCATGGGGCCATCACAGACACAAGCAATGTCAATTCTCTTTTTTTCATGCTTTTCACTGATTCAATCTCCTCTTTACAGCTCCCTCCGCAGCTCCCTCCATTTTTGGTAATGTCTTTGGAGTGAGGAGAATAAGCTAGTCCTGCTTTAAATGGAGAAAAAAACCCCATCCCCTCTGGTAAAGCCACACCTGTCTCCCTGCAGGAGAAAATACTGACCAAGTGTGCAGCTGTGGATCACAAGGAACATGCATCACTAACTTCTCATTTTTTTTAAAAGGCACTTGACAGCCAATGCAGGACTCGGGCTAGTTCGTGCCTCGCTAATGCTACGGGCGGATCAAGCATCGCTGGGGAAATAGTTTGTCTCAAATGTACAGGAAAGCTGAATGCTGGAACCTGAGAGCTGGCTACAAATTGCTGCCTTCTTCCTGTACAGCGATGCCTAGGTATCTCTAGTTATTTACATCAGCTCTCTGAAAGGCCAGCCTCTGAAGCCCATATTCATTATGGACAGTGCTCCACAGAGGCTCTACTGAGGTAGACACAACTGGTTTTGGACAGTTATATATGCTGCAGCACAAGGTTGTGGGAACCAGGCTGAAATTCTGGCTCATTGGAGTCAATGGGACTTTTGCCATCGATTAATTGGAGCCAGAATTTCCTGGCACTAACTGTTAAAAGCAGGCACTAATCCAAGGGCAGGAAGGCAGGGCTTTGCAAAGCGTTTATTTTAGCGTGGGCCAGGATTGCTGCTGCAGGAGTGTGCTTGGTGCTGGTACAACTTCGCAGGGACTGATGGGGTGGCAGTGGCATGATCCAGCGTTCCCTGCCCACAGAGGATGGTTGACAGCTCTGCAAAGTTCTCTTCAAACCTTGATTTTCAGCTGGAGGCTCTGTTTGTTTGCGGTGAAGCTTTCAGCCATGCCTGGGGGGAGAGAACAGCGGCGCACGTAGTGTGCTCCTGACACCCTTTGCAGAGAAACTGTAACATATCGGCTACAAATCTGCCCACACTGTTTGTTCAAGTTAATAAATTATGCTGCTGAATAAATAGATGCTAAATTACATCCTGTCCTGACCAGAAGTTTTATCTTGCTTGTCAGGACTGTGTAATATTAATTATAGCCTGCCTCAGCTGCCCTCAGGGAGAGCTGGCAAATGGCAGCAGCAGTCATCTGTGCCTCTCCTAGCTCTTTTTTTTTTATTTATTTAATCAATGCCCAATGAATCTGTAATTTCTTGAATCTGTACATCTGTGTTTAATGTATCCAGGGAGTGACCACATTAAATTCCGGTTTACACCGTCCCACGATGGGACTGGACACTTGGATTTTTGCTTTTGTGGCATTGTAGGAGCATGGAAATAGCCCTGTGCTTTTCAGTGACCGTTGTGAAGCCCAGAAATGCTCCAGAAAGAGGATTTGGGGAATAAAGCAGGATGGACCTTTCTGAAAGTGTTGCAGAGGTTGGTTGCTGCCCACTGTACACTCAAGGGCCTTTGCTTGCTAGGAGTAGCTGCAAAAACACGTTCACTGTAAAGTACCCCAAAGAAGAGCTACTATTCAGCTCTGTGCTCAGGGACAGCCCTTTCCTGTGAAATGTGTGTCCCCCTGGCTTGTCAGGGGCTGTGGATTTTCCAGCCACTGGGTTTGTGCAGAGCAATGAAGATGAGCCATTCCAGCTCTGGTTTTGGGTTGAAGCGTTACGTTAGGTTTGATGGTTGTGTAATGATCCCTGCAGAGCAGGTCGGACTGCTGGACCTTCTCTTTGCGCGGATCAATAGCACGTTTAATCAGGAGCCGTTCCAAGGGCTTGCAGCTCGAGGAGGCTATTAACCTCTTTGAGGTAACCCTCTAAAAATGACCATGACATGCACTTCATTATTACAGCTTATGCAAAGAAATGATGCTGTTAAACGCAGCATAAAGGGATGGATAGACAATGGTTAGAATTACTGTACTCACACCATGTTTTTGACAATAGCAGCAGAGAGTATTTGGAGATGAATGCAAAAGCATCGAGTATATGTAGTGCTGCTGTCAGACTGCGAGTGTCTAAGGACTTCCCATGCTGGAGGGCACCTCTAGCCCATTGCCTTTAATGGTTACTGATGACTGACAGAGTGATAGAGGGATTTCCTGCTCTTTGGTAATGCTGTGTCAATCCTGACTGTAGTGATCTTTGCTTATCACCATGAACCAAGCATTTTATTAGGCAACTAACTTTTTTTGTTATTAGGCAACTAACTTACTCCTCTCAACCTCTTCAGAAATGCTTGCTCTGGATGAAATGGATTAACAGGTCATAGTTTTCATTTCAGATGAACAGTCAATAACTCGTTATGTTGAGGAATGAGGTTTGCTGTTTGTATATGGTTGGTAATGCAGTTTATCTTTCCTGCAGACTACTTTCTCCACTGAGCAATATCTGCATTAGAAAGAACAATTCCATTATTTTATGGGTTAAGAATCTGATTTGTTTACTTTGTGCTTCTTTCAATAAACTTAATTTAATAAACGTTAATTGTTCTTAATGCCTTAAATGAATTACAGTCATTTTCACTGCCCCTCTGTATCTGTGCTGCATCGCCAAAGGATCACCATGGCAACTCGCTTACCAGAGTGAACATGCACATTCAGTGTTTCCTCGGGCCTGATGGTTCACAGACAGCTCTGGGCCTGGGGACAGCACAGGCTGTTCCCTGCCCTCTTGGCTGATGGTTTGCAGAATGAGGAGCCTAGAGAGGCTCAGAACATGGGGGATGAGGGGATCTTGGTGTCATGAGCTAAGAGGAGCCCCAAGGTCCCCCCCCGCAAATGGCCAGCTAAGCAAAGTGCCTCACTGGGGGCCTCAGTTTCCCCTTTTGTAAAATAGAGATGAAGCCAGCTCCTTCAGACATCTCAAATGCTTTGGGAGCCACTGCTGGAATGGAAAATCGGTTTACATCTTTCCCTCTAATTTTGTGGATGGGATTGATTCTGCATGAGCTCAGGGCCCTGCAATTTCTCCTACCAAAGGAAGCACAGACATCCCAAGTCCTAAGAGTCTGCTTATCAGCAAAGGCTCTCAAGGGCAGAGGCCTTGGGCTTCTGGCTGGCACCGCATGGCCATGAAGGTGTGGCGATGTTCCTCGAGGAACATTGCAAAAGCAGAGAGACGTCTGTGTGCCCAGAGTCTCCTGAAGCTTGAGGCAGAGCTGCAGCATGCAGACTGGGGACAGAGGCTCTTAATGGGAAGGAAGGAGCTGCCCAGACATCAGTTGAAGACAAAGCATCCCACCAGTGATGAATAAGCTACAGCCTGTAGTTCTCTTAGGCAGGCTCTGTCACAGAAAGCAAGAGAAACCTAAACCTGGACTCTGGCTGAAAGGCTTGGCAGTGCACGTTTCCTCCTTGACTCATTATCTGCTCTGTTTCCACTTAAATTACAGCTGCACTCGGTCAGCTCTTTGATCGTTCCTCTTCAGAGGGAGCACTATTAATTACTGCCTTGCCCGAGGGAGACCTGGCAAGCGGCGAGCAGCAGGTAACCTAAAAAGGACCAGCAAGCGGGCAGTGCCAGGATGCAGGAGCAGGCTGCCCGGGGGGTGCCAGGATGCAGGAGCAGGCTGCCCGGGGGCTGGGGTGCGGGCACGACGCGGGACCTGCGGGTGCTGCCCGGGGAGCTGCAGTTCGCTCTGCCAGCCCAGCGCTTTGCTCAGGCACCGGTCTTGGCGGGTTGGGCTGGATGACCTCGGCAGGTCCCTTCCAGCTGAAACCGATCCCCGATTCCTTGTTCTCTGCCCGTGCCCTGCTCCGCTTGCAGGGCAGCGCGGCTGCCGAAGCGGTGGCCGGTGGCCCGTGGCCGGGCTGCGGGCTTTCCCCTCGGTGCCGGCAGATGGCAATCCCCGACCGGGCAGAGCCTGGCCGCGCCCGGGCAGCTCCCCGGCGGGAGGGGAAGGCGGCCCGAAGCGGGGCTGGCCCTGCCTCAGCCCGGGACATGGCACGTTTTGCCGGCTGCTGGCCCGGGACTTCGGGCATCCGCACAGGGACGGCTGAAGCAAGCTCCGTTCTCGCTCCCTTTGGATCAGGGGAATCTCCCGTCTCACTTTCTCATCGCTGTCGAGAGGGGCACAGCCCTTCTCCTCCCTCCCACCCTCTTCCCTTTCTACATGGATGTGGGGCTTATGAGGACGAGAGAGATGTTCCCTGCAGTGCCATCTGTAAATATGCACGCACACCCACAGAGAACACAAACATACGATAACCCAGATCCAACACCTGGATCTTCTGGCAGCTCCTAACCAAAGGATTTGGTGGGTCCCAAATAGCGAGAAGAAGACTAGAAAGAGGGGACCCTGAGAGAAGAAGACTGGAAAGAGGGGACCCTGAGAGATGCGTGGACTTTTATTTATTTTTTTATTTATTTAGGTGAGACTGTGCCTTGCAGAAGCAAGCTGGCAGGCAGGACCATGGAACAGCAGTGGCAAAGCCATACTCCTGCACCTCCTCCTGCTCTGATCCGGGGTGGGCTGCAAGGGTTGTCTGCCATGCATAATTTACAGCTTTGCTGCAGTGATTCTAAGTCAGTTGGCTTTGAAACATTAATACGAAAGGAAGAAATGCTGTTATTTTTTGCTTTTCCCATATGCTTTGGGCAGGAGCCTTAAAGGGACAGAATTGAGATTAATAAATTGTAAAGAAGGAAGACAAAGTGACAGGTTGTCTTGCAGATGTTTGAGCTAACTTTCTGCATACAATTCAGCACTGGAGAAAGAAACAGCCTCAGTATAGGAGTCAAGAAAGAGGATTGCTAGTATGATGGGAAAAATGCTAATTTGGGACCATTACTTCAGTTCCTTGCTCTGGCACACACTTCCCACGTGAACTTGGTCGAATCCTTTGTCTGTCTTGGCTGCTTAGAAAGCACTGAGCTGAGTGCTGGCTCAGTCTGCTGCGGGTTCTGTATGAACAGCGACTGTGGCCAAAAGCAGGGGTGCTTTTGAAGCGGGCATTTTAGGTGGCATAGGAAGAGGCAAGGATGGGACTGCTCAGTGACGTTAGCGATTAGATCATATCCATTGGGACACTGTCCCTCATGTACCTTCTGCAGCATGGATTTCTCAGTTCAGCAGCGGTACTAGCTGGGGCAATATATTCTGCTTCTCTTCCTTGCTATTTGGTATTTCTTCATGGGCCAGTGATTCTGATACTCAGCGCTGCCGTTGTTGGGAAAACTAAATGAAAACATAGGGCAACAAATCAAGGAGCAATTGCTTCAGTGGCTTTTGATGAAGTTGCTGCAGCTGAGCGTGAATTTTTCCAGTGGCTGGCACGCACATGCATTTTCCCATTACATTTGTTGCAAGAGGTGCAAAGCCCTACGTCTTCCAATTATTTTGTCTCTGAAAATTTTACTTGAAGCAGAGTGGGTCTTCCTTCTCCTGACGGCCACTCTGAATTTGCTGTCACGCAGGTGGACCCAGGAGCCCAGCTATCCACAAGCACAGCTTTGGTATTTCCCAGCTCTCCAGAAAATGGGCAGGGCAGTGCCTCCCCCAGAGCCCTGATGCTCTTCCAGGGCCACACAGGAGACTCCAGTTTCTTAAGTTTTGTGTTGGTGGTGTGTGCTCTTGTGCTCAGCAGGAGTTTGAGAGCGCTGGAGGTTAACCTTCAGATGCAAGAGAAGCAGCACTAACTGCTTTTTTAAGCAGCATTTATACAGATGGGAGCATGGCCTAGAAATCTAATTGCATCCAATGTTTTGTGTTTTCTTAGCTTCAGAAGAGAGATGAATTGTGCCCTTTTATAATATGAGCATTTTCAGTTCTGGCTTATCTGGGTTTCTATGGCCCTGTTTAAAATAGCCTGCATCACAGAGTGAGTCTTTGCTACAGATTCCACGGTGGGAGCTCTTTTCTTTTTTTAATTGACTTAAAAGCCCTTGGAATCCTTATTTTTGCTCAGCCTGTGTCCCAAAAATACTCATGAATTTTACACTAACGTCTTGAAATATTTATTGTCTTGTTATATTAAAAACATTTTCCAGGGAATGTATAGATTGAAGCTCAAGTCTTTCTGGTACCACTATAATTTTAAAGCAAGTAGATGTTATATAATTACAAATGTCTTGGATAGCTTCCTTCTGATGAGAATCCTCTAAAGGCTTTTCTGTCCAGGTTTGGACTAGCGGGATGGGATTTTTCTTTTGTCAGATTTCTCTTACAAAGCATGTTCGGTAGCATTTTGCATCTTGATCCTTCTGTTTTTAGCACTGTAGATAAGATCTCCTGGGGTATTATTATGACTTGTGTGCCAGCCATTTGAGTCAGACTTTGATCACTCTGCATGAAGGAGTTGAAAAAGTGGGATTTTTTTTAACAGGTGGCAGAAGAATAGCAAAGGCACTAAGCTCTCTTTCAAGTACTCTGGAAGAAGAGAGCACAGCCAAGTGTCTACAGAAGGAAAAGGGAAATGCTGGAAACCTACAGTGCTGTCAGTAATTCCACAACTGATCTGAGTTTAGATCCTTAGGAGTAAAAACCCATCTCAGCAGCTGGGAGGAAAGACAACTTTAGTATGTCACCTGCTCCCAGTACTGGAAGTGCATTTCTCCAGCTCAGCAGCATGCAAATCACTCTCATCAGTACATCTGCATTTCAAAATGCATGTATAGTTTGGCCTCCTGAGAGCTCACTCAGCATGATATCTAAAAATGAAACCCCAAACCTTCCTTTATTTCTTCCCGGTGAAACAAGCGTGGGAAGGTTGGGTTTTGTTTGGGTTTTTTATTGTCGTTTGTTTGTTTCTTTAATTGGAATCTAAGGCTGAGCTCAAACAGCTGAAACCCTTCATGAGCAAAATCAGCCCTGGCCTCAGCTGGGAGCAGTGCTAGGGAGGCAGGGGCCTGGCTCTTGGACCATCTCTGGTGTGCAGTGCGGGTGTGGGGGCTGAGTGGCTGGTTTAGGGGCTTTTGTGCTGTCTGTAAGGCTTCGCTCAGGATAGCAAAAGGTTAGTGTCATATGATTCTAACTAAATAATAGGCAAGCAAACATAAAATCTCAGAATCAAAAAGCTCAAGAATGCGAATATTTAAGGGATAAAAAGCATTCAATTGCATCTCTGGAAAGCTACTTTGGCCTTGCTGTTTGAGATGCATTTGAC
This sequence comes from Todiramphus saurophagus, assembly GCA_024582635.1. Taxonomy (NCBI): domain Eukaryota; kingdom Metazoa; phylum Chordata; class Aves; order Coraciiformes; family Alcedinidae; genus Todiramphus; species Todiramphus saurophagus. The sequence goes on from JANIMW010005182.1 coordinate 33,056, forward strand.
AGGGCTTTTCGGAGCTACCAGTCCTTTGAATCAGCCCCGAAAGAAACTGATGCCAAGACTGTGCTTTGGGGAGACTTCGCCGTCAGTCCCACAGACTCGATCTCCATACCTTTTCTCTCTGTTAATAGTCAAGATGCACTTCTGTCATTAATGCACATGCTCCAATGATGTCAGTCATCCTTTTTTACTATTTGCCTACAGTAACAGGCTGTGGGTTTGATGATGGAAATTTCTGGTTGCTAACCAGGGCAATTAAAAGAGTGAAGTGCCTCAGAATTCACGTTAAAAATGTCCTAGTCGTTAAAGCTGCCTGCAATTTCCTCCCTGATCCACAGCTTTGGAAAGCTTTTTTTACCCCCTCAGTCCAAGATGGCACTTTCTGTCTTGGAGCCTGAGAAGTAACCAGGAGAAGGAAATTGTTACTCTTAAGAGCCTTATTGCTTCTTAATGGGCGTAATTAAGTGGATCTAACTGAGCTGAGGATAGCATGAAGCTGAAGAGTGCATGTATACATATTCCCTGGCCTGAATGCTACACTCAAATTAATAAAAGGATTGATGTAGACAATGGCTAATGTCTGGGAATTTCTCTTGAGACTGTAATGAAGACAGTTGCTGCCTTTAAGTTTCCTTTTGCTGGAACAGAGCTAAAAATAGCCCAGGTCAACACTTGCAATAGAGCAGCTGTTGTGCAACAGCATTAGATGCCAAAGAAACTCCTGAAATAGATGAAGGGGTGGAGGACTCGGGCTGTTACCTTCCTCTGGACTTGGCCAAAGGAGAACAGAAGGAATGCAAATAGCTGGAACAGAGCAAGGAGATGAGCTCTGAGGGGATGTGAAGAAAGAGTTAACTGTGTGTGTTAGCACTGCAGGATGCTGTATCCACTGCAAGTTGGATGGTGAGCTGCTTTGGGATGCTGCAGTTGCCAAGTGGGGTTTTGGGAGTTCTGGAATGAATTATCTCCCTTGTCCTCCTGTCTGTCTGATGTGGGTGCTTGTGGGGCTTGGGAATGTGAGGCTGGGAATGTAAGATGGGACCAAATTGTGCAAATGCAGTGAGTGGTGGTTTCTGTTTTGTCCCTGCTACATGAAGCCTGGCTCCCCTAGGTCTGAGAAGCAGGAAAGGATTTGAAACAGAAATATGAGAGTGTTTGCTTGAGTGATATCTCTGTGTAAATAACAAGAATATGAAGCATAAATGTCACATTAGTGCCATTTCTGATGAAAGTCTCCAGGGTTCTCAACTTGTTCTAGGAAAAACTGGCTTGGTGTGTGCACAGCAGCCCTGGGATGCAGCCCAGGCCTGCCTCCCCCCTGACCTGTGCTCAGCAGAGCAGTGCCCTTCTGTGGCTGCTGCACCTTGGAAGATGGACCTCTCTGGCCTGGCCCCACGGGAGGGTCTCCAGAAGTAAGCGTGCGGGGTAACAAAGGTACGGAACATCAATACTCAGGCAGTAAACACTAAACTGGCCCCAAGCCCTGATCTCTTTCTGTGTTGCTGAATTCCTGCAAGGCAAAAGGGGACCATCTTAATAGTGTAGGTGAATTTACAAGTTCATTTGAGTCAATCAGTTATGAATAAAAAAACCAGAAAGAACTGAGCCCTTATTATAGCTGTTTGCTCTCTAAAGCCTAGCTCACTGAAGTAACCAACGTGACTATTGGTGGCACTGCAGGTGTAGCCAGAGCCATGTCTGAGATGACCAGGGGCTCATTTGTGGAGTTTTACAGACCATCACCTTGAAGAATGTCAGAAGGTACCTTGTGCTCCCTCTGCCTTCAAGCTGAACTTTAAAAAACAAAGAGCAAACAACAGCAAAGCCAAACCACCTTACAATTTTTCTGTGAAAGCGCCAGAAATCGGATGCGAGTTGAAGTGTCTTCCTCCCCTGGCCCCTAGAGACGATTACTGTCCTGATGCTTTGCTATTGGAAGAAGGCTGCTGCAAACTGTTGTTCTTTTGTTTAGTTTTTGTTGTTTTGGGTTTTTCTTGATTGGCTTTTGTTTTTTAAACCAGGAGAGGACTGCTCAGAAATGACAGCTGAGAGCAGCTCTTGCCTGTGTGGGACAATGCCACATATGCCTACGGACGTGCGAGCTCAGTGGAGTAAGTGGTGGCTGAGCCCTCAAGGCAGAGCAGAGCTGGAAGGGGCAGTGGGGTGTTAGGTTTTACAGAGTGTTCTTTAGGTGATGGGGGAGGCCCAGGACAGAGGTAGGAAATGAAACCAGTGCTCCTCGCTTGGGTGTCATATTTCTGCATACTGGGTACGTTTGGCTCCACTTGAGCATTGTTGAACTGACTGTAGTCCAGGCGCTTAGGTGAAGCTGTGCTCACCCTTCCTCCAAGAGCACAGGTAGATGAGAGGAGCTGAATTTTAGTCTGCAGGAGAAGAGATGCTGAGGTGTACAAGTGGCTGAAGCAGGAAGAGTCTGGGTTCATCTGCGGGGAGGTGGTACTGGGAATTCAGAGCAGCCAAGGACACCCCTGGGAAGGGAAGGTCTACGAGGAGTCTTCCCGCACCCCCTGTGGAGGTTGGGAAATCATAAACCAAAAGACACTCCAGTCCATGAGAAAATTGTTTAGGGAGGATTTCCGAGTGGCTCATTCTCATGTATGGGTTACTGTTTGTTTGCTCTAGTGTGCTAATTAAAGGCACAATTTGTGTGCTGCTGTTTACATTATGGAGGAGCTGGAGCATGTGAATTTGCAAGAAAATGTCACCCTCTCTTTTGCATCTGTTTACTTCATTGCATCTTGGCTCTCAGTCCCTGAGGGAATGCTTTGTCACTTGCTACCTGTGTCAGTTCCTCCTTATGGCACAAGAAGAGCTCTGAGTGATGTTGTGAACAAGGCCAGGAGAGCATGGTCTCCAGCAAACACCTCTGTCTTCTCTTTCTGAGCCCTGGAGCGGGCTCTCTGAGCTCTAACTTAGCCAAGCCTTTGTCTAAAATGTTTACAGTCCAATACACAAGGCAGTTAAAACTGTGACAACTGCTTTCTGGATAAGTGTTGTCTATTAACACGTGGAACAGAAGAGAAAGGTTGCTCTTATTGAGATTGAACACTTGCATCTTTCTCTTCTCATAATTTTGTACGATAATCCAGGGATGATTTTTGAGCCTCTGAGTGCTGTAGTCTCTGGTGCAGTGACTGATGAGACATCTGCTCTATGACGTGTTCTATAACAAACAATTCATTACTGCAAAATGGACTTGCAATCATTGGCCCAGGAGCCTTGCCTTTAATGTGGCATTCTGCGGGCTCACAAACCTTGCTCATCTCTCAGCGTTATGCATCATGTTTTATATCAGTTGTGAAAACTGAACTTAAAAAGACAATGCATATTTAACACGTTTAGCAATTTAGTTGACATATTTACTTTTACTGCATTAGTCCATTTTGGAGACAAGCACTAAAGCGCACAGGCTTATTATTAGAGAGCAGCACAGAGAGCTGCGCTGCCCCAGGAAATAATGTTCTTCTGGATGCCTCTGACCTCACGTTCTCCTTTGAAATGCCAACGCCACTATGTGGGGCCTGAGGAGGGGATGTGTTTGGCAGACCTGGTGTCAAGAGCTCACTTTTGGTTGGACCATAGGTCTTCTCAAAAGAGAAGGTTGAAGGGAAATTGGTTTTTGCTGGACAGGACTCACTGGGGAGGAAGTGAGAAGATAGGGATGATCCTTGTTTTCTCCTCCCTCACCTTTCTTCCTCAATCCCTTCTTTTCAGGAAGGTGATATGACATCTCCCAAATTGAGCCTCATTTCTACCACTTCCCTAGAGAAGGCTCACTCTGCTAGCAGCAGTACCTTACTCTTCGAGCTGGAGATGTGCCCCCCTGCTGTAAGCACCCGAGGCGTTCTTTATAAGGGAACTCTCTGTGTGTCTCCTGAAAGTCCCACTAATTGAGTTAAGCAACCCTTGGGCTCTTCCAGTGCTGTGGGCTAGCAGGTAGCTGGTAGTTAAGTGCTAGCTCTATCGGAACAGCTCTCAGATGGTGACAAAACGATCTCCAAGCCTCTGATGGTGGAACAACTCGAATGGCAGCTGCAGATGTGGGAAGTGCACTGCACAGATACAGCTGACACTGGTGCAGTCCTGTGTTATTAAGCTCTCCTGACAGGCTCCTTTTCTCTGTGGAAAGCATTCAGACTTGCTCGTGACACTGCAGTAAAAGCGAGGGGGAGCACACGGTGCGGCTGGCGCTGGCTCCCCACCTAACCGACTTAAAGCCTGGAAACTGTGTTCATTAAGCTGCTCCTCCAGCCAACTTCCAGCAAGATATGATTCCTTTCCTGTCTGCTAGGTCAGTGCAACAGAAACCAGATCTGTCAGGAGCTGTCACAGGACAAAGGCAAGCATAATGAATACATATTAAAAATAACACTGGAAGCAATGACTGTTGGGTCCAATACAGCCGTGCCTGCTGCGTTAGCACAGCTCGCATTGTAATAATTGTATCCGCTGCTCAGACAGCAGGTTACGCTGCCAAGCATCCCCTTGGGCTTTGCAAAGAAAATCGGGCTAGATTTTCCAAATTGCCTGCGCCCCGTTGCAGAAATGCTAGTGAAATACATACCCAGACTTGCAGTCAGAGCTTATTCTGCTGTTTGTAATTGCTTTACTGTCACCTAGGATGCCCTTACTCTGCTTATCCCTTCCACAGGGACTGCTGTTTGGCTGTGTGTTAGTGCAGCATCTCATACAGAGATTCTGATCTCGGAGGCACACTAGTCACAGCAGCAGAGTAGTAATGAGGAATAACTCAACTGATCTGAGTATTTGAATAATTCTGGGCACAGAGAAATTGCTGGTAGCAGCTGTGGCTGCTGGGGGGATCTGTGAGCAGCCTGCCCGGGTTCGCAGTGGCGGGTGGAGAAAGGTGTGGGTGTGAGTGTTCAGCGCTGCTGAGAGGCATTGGGTGCTGCTTGGTGTGTTATCCTACGTTTGGCTGTGAAGCCAGGGTGCCCTGTTTGTGGGCGAGAGAAAGACCTGACCTCACGCAAGACCTGAATCTTTCAGTTCTGAAGTCATGAGTGCCTAGCAAAACCAAACATTTAGCTTTTACCCACTCTCACTGGGTTTCCTCAGCCCTCCACCTCCAGCCTGTTTTACCTCATTCCTTTTTGACACTTTCCCCTCTCTCGAAACCTCTTTTATCATTTTTCAGTCGGCTGAAGCCAAGGTCTTATGCAGCAGCCTTTCTGGTGTTGGTCTTTGCAGAGTCTTAGCTCAGTGTGGTGAGTGCCCTGCGAACTCATGTCTTAATATATGAACGTTCTTTGGAGATCCAGAGAGGAGTGTGAGCTACCCAGAGTTCACAGGTTCCTTTAGGGACTTCTAGCCAGGCTGTTTTCTGCATTAGTTCTGGGTTTGATAGGAAAAGAAAGAGTAAAAAGAGTTTCTGCTCCTCAGGTGAAGGTAAATCTGCAAAGGGACTTTTTCCTGAATGACTTTGTGGGGAATATTTTGTTGTTTTGAGTTTGTGGGGTTTTTTTTGTTTTGTTTTTTTACAGTGCCTGACTATTCTGGGACCTTGAAAGGTCAGGCAGATCTGTGCTGAGAGTCTTTCAGCACCTGGCACAGCCAGTATGCCTGCGCAGATGTGTGCAGCAGCAGCCTTGTGCTTCCCTGGGAGGTTGTGGTTTTTGTCTGAACATGAAACATGCCCAAAACTTCAGCCCCTACATTGTCCCCTCACACCGACAGCACATGAAGAAAACCAGCCAGTTCTTCATGTCAGACTTACAGAAGAAAGCTGTGTCCTTTTTTCTCGGAGAATGGAAGGCAGATGGAAAGAGCCAATACAGTAAACAGGCAATATGTGGAAACTGGAGCATAATGCTGGCTGAGAGTAGAGGGCTGCAGGTCAACAGAGGTAAGCTTTTGGACAGGAAAGGAAATAATCTCTATAAATGCTAGGCTCACCATTATTCTTGAGTTATATCTGGTTAGACAGCCCCTCACAGAAGCGGTAATAACAGGAGAATGGAATAATAATCCCTCCCACAGTAGCTTCTTGGCAGAGATAATAAGTGACTGAGCTGAGAGGTGCCTCTGTAGCATGTTTCCCAAGTATTTATGTCATCCTGGGAATGGCGGGGAGGTGTTGCTGACAGCAACCTTGCAATGGAAGGCTCCAGGAGGTGTGTACACAGATGAATAGAATAAATGCAGGCAGGAATGCATACGTGCCTGTGATTGCGGGAGTGAAATTGCGCGTACCATTACACTGACGGATGCACTGGGAGTGTCTGAGCACATATGAAGTAGCAGGAATGTGTGGGACTGGGAAATGCATGGGGGGGGGGCTCGAACACGTGTGGCTAGCTGTGTGGATGCGTACGGATGTCGGCAAGCAACAGCACGGGCGCAAGCCTTGAAGAGAAAACGAATTTCTCCCCTGGCACAGTGAAGCTGAACTGCGTTCCTGAATGTCAGCCACACTCGCCAGCTACCTCCTAGACCAGAAGGAGAACAGATGTTTGCTTTGCCAGAAATGGTGATGCTGAAAAGCTCTGCAGCCTGAAAGGCATAAGGAAAATATTTCCGGGTTTGAAGGGAAGTGCTTTGAAGGTGCTGGATGTCTTTTTGTGCTGGGGCTATTAGCATTGCCCCCTGGCTCTGCACAGGGTGCCCCCTCCATGGCTCCTGGTGTCAGCAAGCTGCCGAAGCTGAGCGAACGCAGCAAGGACTGACTCCTAAAGCTGTTCCTGGAGGTGTAAATGTGGCCCTTCAGCTGGGACCTGACCCTGTTCCAGCCCGGCGCTGCACGCAGGTTCTCCAGTCTGTATTTCAGAAGCGTGGTCACCCCCATGAAGCTCGGGGGAGGCCGGTCCAGGTTCCTACCCTCCCCGGGCAGCCCCGCCGCCTTTCCTGGTGCCTGGAGCACGTCCCCCGTTCCGTCACGCTGCTCAGCGAGATGACAAAATCAATAGGTAGATATTCTCCGCTGTGTGTTTATGCCGGGGCTGGAGATAAATCTAACGCATTTGGATGAATACACAAGGGGAAGGAATTTAGAAAGAAAAAATGCCTTGGTGATGTTCGGCTTAGCTTGTTGCTATGCAACATCGTGCTGTAACCATAGCAACTCCCAGAGAAGCACCTTGTGCAGACCTTTTCTTCTGATACGGGCTGGAAAGAAACTGCAATAGAAATGCTGGGTGCTTCTCCACACTAGGGCAGACATGGGCTCGGTAGCCAGAAAAAAATACCCCATAGTCTTTCCAGTATCAGACTCTTACGGCTTCCCCTGGAGAAATGGCCCCAAAGGCAAACTCCAAATGAAAGCAGGGAAAAGAGTGGAAAATCAGAGATTGAAATGAGGTTGAAACGAGGTCTTCTTGAACCACCACAAAAGTGAAGCCATGGGCGGCTGTCCCAGCAGATCTTCCTTTTCCTGTTCTCCAGTATGCAAACTTGGCTGGATTAGAAGGCAGGCTGCTAAGTCAGCTCTTAGCATGATAGCTCCCTTACATACTTGCAATAGAAAAGTCTCCTTTGCATCTTTTTGAGATATGGTACCTGCCAGAATATAGCTCAAGGTACATTGTTCTTTAAAGGATGTCATAATTATCCTTTCTCACTGTACCAGGAAGGGGAGGGTTCTTGCTCCAGAGGTCTCATCCTTTTTTACTTGGAAGAGCGCACGCTCCACAGGATAACACAGCAGAAGGTACCAGCTGGAGATGCTACTGCAGAAGAGATAATTAAAGAGGTTTTAAAGAAAAAGCAGCTTTCAGGAAGAATGAACATGCACAGAAGTAGGAGGCTTGGAGTAGAATATGATAAATGTTTGGGATTAAGCATTAAACCCAGAAGGGGAGAGTAATCTGGATCATTCCTGAGGAGTAGGAGTGACTGACTATCCATCTGGAGTGTTTCATGGGTATGTGGGTGAAGTGAGCGTGTTTCTGTCGGTAGTGCAGATGTGCTGATAGCATGCTGAAATAAGGATGTGCATCCTCCAGGCACAGCATCTAAGTGGATCCCCAAACCTGCTGAAAGATGGGAACAGGGGTCAATAGTGCTAGTTTAACCAGCCAGATTTTCTGGCTAGGTTTGCAGTAGTTCATACTTTTTTATTCTGCTTTGCTTTAGAAGTCACTGTGGGAAGTTAGCTCTCTAGTTGAGAGTAGTAATTGCTGCCAGGGAAAAGAAAAAGCCTGAAGCTGTTCTCCAGATGTGGAGCTGAAGAGGAGGCAGCGACAAACACCCCTGGCTGCTGCCTAGCTGTAGGGGCACGATGCTTTGCTTCTGCGTGAGCCCAGATTTGGAGAGTGGAGCTGCATGCTGGTCCCTGTGCTGCTGCACCTCTGACTGTGGAGCCCGAAGCTGATGGGAAAGAGCTGGTGCCTGAGTGGGACTGCTGCATGGTCACTCCTTGCTGGTAGAAGCTCTTTCAGGCTCAGCCTCATCAGGGGCTCAGAAACATCCCAATTAACCAAACGGCAGGTGCAGAGGTTGCTAAGCAACGCCATGATCATGCAGCAGCCATCCCATGCTCTCACCTGCCGGAGCTGCCTCCCCTCTCTCCCCAGGCAAAGGTCCCCTTTCCCCAGCTCGGCTGGAACCGGGGAAGCTGCAGGGGTGGGTTTGAAGCAGGAGCTGTTGCTTGTATACGGGCGGCTGAGCACTGTCAGCTTCTGTCTCCTTGAGAAAGGCCAAGCAGGGGAAGTGCCCTGGGCCTGGGGTGCTTTGTAGGTGCTTAAGAACCAAGCAGGCAAGCGGGGGCTGGCAGATGTGCCAGAGCTGCTGCGGTGCAGCGGGGAGGTCACTGTGAGCGTGAGCTCGGGCGCAAGATGCTGGCTGAAGCTGCGCCTGGGAAATGCACGGGGTGGGTTTTCTGGGCAAAGGCTAGAGCGAATTTAGGCAGCTTCTGGGCAACAGCCTCCTTTGTCCTTCTTAATGAACTTCACTCAGTTCATTAAATGCCTTCTAATCCATAAAACCTCTTAGTAGGACGCTTGCAGTTCATCACCAGGGCATTACAGGGCAGCCCTGGCTGAGAAGCAGGCTTTCCGAGGTGCCCGAGGGGTCCCAAATGCACTGCTCTGCAGTGTAAATGGGAGGTCAGAAGTTGTGTCCTCTCTGCTCTGGCTGAAGGTTGTTGGTGTTTCTCAGACACTGTACCTGGTTAGTGATGAGCAATGGTGCATGCCTTCCAAATACAGGTGGGTTTGCATTTGTGTGCGTGGGTACGATATCCTTCAAAGGAAAGCAGGCAGAAAACATTCCACGCAGTCAGAAAAACGTTCGTATAAGCACACCGATGAGAAAAGCAGTTGAGGTGCCCCTGTTATTTGCGTTACGGAATTGCTTTATTAGTGCAGAATGCCGTGCTGCCGAGCGACACGTGTTAGCACGAGGAGAGCCAGTCAGGGCACCCCAGGTTCTACAGCCCAGTCAGGCAGAGGAGGAGAAGGAAACCAGTGACACAGACAGATACCAGTCTCTAAGTAGGCCAGCAGCAGAGCTGAGCACTGATTCTGGCTTTGCTGTCATTTGAGGCTGGCACAGCACTCAACATCCGTGTTCCTTCTCCCATTTCGTTTGAATGCAAAGCTGGGAAAAGATTTGCGAGCTCCTGTTCAATGTCAGGTTACAACTGGGTCCTTCCCTATGTGTTTGCACTTCACCAGCACTCCTGGATAATTTGGGGGTTTGTCTTGAATAAATAGTGCCTGGCTATTCAATTTTTTTACTTTACTTTTTTTTTAAAAAAAAAAACCCCACATTTGTGATGACAATAAATCAAATTGCTTTGTGATGTTTGACAAATACAACTTTTCATGTTTGGATTTTTTTTTTTTTTCCGACAGAGAAAGATTGCAAACTTAAAAAAAAAAAGCCATCAACTCCAGAATGCAAAAAAGTACTTGACAAAGTACATGTTAGCAACAGAATGAAATTAGATACCTGTCAAAATACATTTGTCCTCAAAATAACTATTCATACATTTCATTTTCCTGCATAAATAGAGATTCATCTGCTCCCTTCTGTCTGTCATTTGCTACTCACAATCCAGCACTGACTGTGGGAGGGAAATATTTAAAGACACTTCCAAAGGAATAGGCAGGCTGGGTTTATATAATTTCCTCTGGCTTTCTTAGCACCATTCACTTTATTACGAATGAGAAGGGAAACATCTATTTAAAACCAATCCAATAATATTGTGTTCCAAAACATTAATTCCTAACTGCAAAACCCTGTTTGGTTTCTAGCAAGCTCTCAGTCAAAGGAACAGCTCGCATGGTTCTGCTTTCCCAGGCAGGGCAGAGCTGCCTTAGGGGGTTAGGGAAGGAGGGAGACCGGGGGTGTTTTAGCTACAGCCTCTGGGGAAAGGGCTGGTGAATGGGAGCAAGGGAGCATTTGAAGACCCTTTTATAAAGGCTGCGTGTTCCCAGGTCTGTTACACTTGATTTGTGTGGAGGGCTGAGCACGTTTTGGTTAGAGATAGCCTGGAAGTGATGGAAAATTCAGTGGCCTCAGGTGGGCAGGCAGCCCTTGCTGTTCCCTGGCCAGTACAGATCTGGGCAGCCCCCGCATGCTGGGAGCTCAGTGGTCCTGTTTTCGCCCAGGCTGAGGGGATGCATGACTGCCCAGCAGCAAGATGCATGCTCAGAGCTTGTCCCTCCTATCAGTGCCAAGGGGAGAACTGAGTCTCAGGGTGCAGCCTCTTAAGGGGTCATCCATCCTCTGTATCATACTTCTGTAAAACACCTGAGCGGGTGTTAGGTTAAAATTTCTACTGGAGAAAATTTGGAAGGTATCTGCTGCAGTGCAGCTGGGTGTGACAAGCTCTGTGATGAGATGGTAGGAAAATATCAGAAGCGGAGTTTCTGGTGCTGTTTCTACCCAGATCAAAACCGTAAAGATCCCAGATATCACATGAAAAAACACTTTGCAGCACAATCTTAGGGCCAGTGGGATTTTGAATTCAGTGTTTTGGATCCAGCCTTTAGAAAGCAATGCTTTAGATAAAAATGGTTAAACTCCATACCCTACTTCTGAAATTTGATAGCTTCACCCTCTCTGCTATTTGGGATGACAGAGGCAGCTACTCTCAGGTAATCCTTAGAGGAGAAGGAGTAGATCACAAGTTTTTTCTGAAGTATACTGACTGATTTTTAATTTGCTATTTGCAGCCCATCATGAGAAGCTGCTAATACAATTTCCTATCTTGTTAAATCTTCCAGTATAAGTGTGTGTGAAAACTTTGCAGATAAAAGAACCTTTTGACCAAAAGGAAAAACACGTATTTGAAACACTGCAGGATGGGCAACACTCATTAGCATATGCTTTTCATCTCTAATGGTTCTCAAGAGTCATGCAAAGAGATTCAATGCTGTATCTATCAAAGAAACTCACTAGCAGGTCAAGAAAAAACATCACCTGTGGCAAAATCATGGCGTCAGACTGAAAAAAGCACGTGTGTACGTGAAGTACAGGTACAGTTCTGTCAGTCCAGACCTTGCTTCGCTATGTTTGGCTGGACAGGAGTAGAAGAGAGACTGCAAAGCAGATCTGGGGAGCTGGACCCTTGGACCACCAGAATTACTGTGGTTTTCACCTCCTAACAGGTAGATCTAGGAGGCCAATCAGCTTGGTGTAGGGGCTTCTCTGCTGCTTGTCACCACATGTGAGTTATGTCCATGTGTGCAGAGCGTAAAATTGCTGCAGGACTTTGGATGCTGGTGCTGGAGGGGTCTCAGGCTAGGGAAGGAAAGCACCAATGTGACACAGATGCCAGAAGCTCCCAGCAGCAGATTGCTGAGCTCTGTCCTCTGGTAGAACCCTCCCAAACTCTACCCTGGGCTCCTTGCCTGGGAGGGAAGAAGGGCTCTGTGCCAGATGGCTCTCTGCACCGACCACAAAGGAACCATCCATCACTTAGAACAACTTCTATCCTTAGAAATATTTAGTCCAGGACATCTAAAGGGTCAACTCTTTTCTTAGAAATCTCACAGACCTTAATGAATTTGAAATTCGAGGAATTAATGAGCTAATGTGGATAATGATTGCTGCCCATTAAAACCCCTCAGATTCCCAGGCAGCTTGTGTCCAAACGGAGTGATATGCTGAGCAGCAGACTTTAACCTGGAATTGAAACAGACAAACCAACCAACCAAAACAGTTTACCTGGGTGGGGTTTTTCTGGTGTTTTGCTTTTGTATTTTTTCCCCTGGCTCTGTGTTTTTGTGATGGGTGCCTCCAGGCCCATCTTGCAGGCTGTGGTGCAGCTCTTCTGGCATTTGAGAAATTCCCTCTTCAAGACAGAGACAGTCAACATGGCAACATTCTCTAAGCTCACTCCGAGCTTCCTCCTAGACAATGGCTGTACATACGCAAACAAAAACCTGTCTGAAAATGACAGGGAAATGCAGCAACTTTGTTTGCATAGGGAGGCTGCTCTGCTTCCCTGTGCAGCACAGACTAATTAAAAATCAGTATAAAGTACAAGCAGCATGGATCTGAATCAAATCCACATGCTACTAATCCTATAGGTAAAAGAATTTGTATCAAGGCACTTGGGGAACTCTGAAGATGAAAACCCCTGGATTGATTTGATTATAGACTTTCCTTTGTTCCTCACTACTGCAGTATCTGAGCATATAGGTAACGATTATTATGGCTATTTTATTTTTATCTGTTGTCATTAGAAGCTTGACTACAAGCTTTACTTCCCACACTCTACTGCTGCAAAATGCAAGACAGGTAAGGATGGTGACAGGTAAAAAGAAAACCAGCCTGACAAATCACTTGGTACACTCTTCAGTGCATATAGCCAGCTTCTTTAAAGATGATCAGGCAACAAGGACGATGTGGTAGTGGGGGGAGCAGTCTGCTCTGGAAAATTTAGAGATTTCATTTCCATACCTAAGTATCAACTGAATTTGCTGGAAAATCAAAAGCCAACAGTAGATACTGAGCTATTTGGCAGGTTTAGTCACTGGGAGAATGTGTGGTCAATGAATTTAAAGGCTGTTCTACATACAAAGGTTGCATCTGTTTAAGCTGTTCTTGATCTACATAGAATAGACACAGCTATAGCAGTAAAAATTTGACTGTGTAAAGACATCTACACCTTTATGAAAGGGTACATAATATATACTACATCTGTGCTTACATATATAGATACCTATACGTAGGGCATCTTCATATTATTGCAGTGGTGATCACATGGTGGCAAGTTCTGCTAAAGGTAAAATCTTTTATTCCTAAACCCCACAATGGCAGGCATACAAACCTGGAAAGAGTTGAAACCTAGTTTAAAGCCTTCCAAATCACCCCCGTGCAGAGTGCTTTTGCCTGTTTTCTGGGCTACAGTTCAAGGCCATCCCAGAGAGCCTGATCTATCTCTGCAGCCTCGGCCAGCAGCCAGCTCAGAATCACTTGCCAGTTCCCAGAGAGCCCGCAGTGTGGGGATGGAGCAACTCTGCTGCATGCACAAGACCTTCAGGTATTGCCACCACTATAATTATTTTCCTAATAATTCAAGTAGTGATAAAGGAGGCCATCAATCACTTTTACATTAAATTATTTCAGAATGCCAGGAGGGGAGAATAAAAACAGGTAGCAGAGCCCATCCTGTGGCTTGTGTACATCCTTGCAAATGGGTTCTGTTCCTGGTGGAGGCAGATGAGCAGTGCAGAAAGCTGAGGAGGGCAAGGAAAGGGGCTCCGCAAGCTCAGCCTCCAGGGGTTCTTTGATTCTCTGAAAGCAAATCCTGCTAAACCCAGTGGGCTCACACCTTCCCGTAAAGACTCAAGTGGACTAGAGACTTATCCAAGTGAAACCCAAGGAGGTGGATGAGGTCTCAAGCTTTGGAATAGGATTTGATTTGGGAAAGCATCAAACATGACAAAATATTTATTGTCCCTGCGACGATAGCCTGAGCTGAACGCGGCCCAGCATTAGGCAGAGGATCTATCTCAAGAAGCTGATAGCCTCAACTAACTCGAAGGGGCAAGGATAAAATGGCAAAAGCAGGAGGTGTTTATCCTGGATTTGCTGGATAGACCATGGTCTGCAGGCCGTTAGCACTTTGGAATCAGCCAGCAGCTGAAGCTGGGAGGGCACAAGCCAGAGCAGCTGCCCCGAGTTGGCTCCAGTGTCTCCCAGACCACAAAGATCATGCTCAGTATAAAGGGGGCAGTTTGGGGAGGGTGCAGCTCCTTCTGTTCCTTTTCATCTTGTTTCTCCCCATGCCTGGAGAGACTTCCTCACCATTAGGCTCCTGAGGATTGCCCTCCCCTTTGTCATGACCACCATACGTTCACTGAGCTGACTATAAGTTTTTATGCTTTGTACTGGAATTAGTGTTCATATTAGTTCTGTTGTTTCTTTAAATCTGTTTTCACTTCAACCTGTGGGTCTCCTCTCCTTTTCTCCATCACCCTTCTCAGCTGTGGAGGGGTCATCAGGTGGTGGAACAACTGCTGTAGTTTAGCCCTGGATACAGGCTAAACATACCCAGTGTTTTTGCCTGCAAAGGTATTTAGTGTCCTGTCTTCCCATGGGAACAGGTGAGGAATATAGATAGCAAGATGGGAATTTAGTACTTGCCTTTTTTGACTTTCTCAAGGTTGCAGAGCAGCTCCACAGCAGAGCCAAGACTGAAGCATCTGTGGTAGGTAGATGCCTTAACCATGGACAGAAGCTCCTGGCCAGAATTGCTGCCAGCCCATGAGGTTTCTCTGGAGTGTGCCGGTGTTTCCTTTCTGGGCTGGAACAACCAGATGCTTTTAGCATTGTTTTCTACGGAGTGTTCCTTGGGGAATGTGGACAACTGATGGTGAAAATGAAGTGGAAATAAAAAGAAAATGTACATCCAAAGAGTCCTACAGAAGACAAGTGTGAGACTATCATTTCTCTTGAAGCAGATTCCCATTCTTTAAGTTGAGAGCTCTGCCCTCTGAAAGCAAACGTCCGCTGTCATCAGAGGACCACATCTATTTCTCATGGCTTGGCAGCTGCCGAAGTGCTTAAAGGTTGATTATGTACTGCCATCATTTGTCAGTCACTCCAGGAGAATTAAATGACTGGTGGGTAGCAGAAGGCAAAGAGGATAACCTGACATGGGATAAAAGCGTTTCTTCCCAGTGACTGCACTAGTTTTAAAATCAGATCCTTGAAGACTTCTGTGAGTCCATGGAAAGACCATTTCAACACCCACACATGAGTGCACTACGGTACCACCTATGGGCCCTAAGCTCAGATAAGGGTGGTTTGGGGTTGAGGAGTTGAATTTTACTTCTCTGTAGCAGCTTCTCTATAGACCTTTTGAATAAAGGAAAAAAGGGATGTATCAGGAGCTGGAGAGAGGTGTGATCACACCAGTCAGTTGTGCTGTCTACATCTCAGATACTTATCTCCCTTTGAAAGCTCACCTAGCTCTCTCCTTGACAAAGTGCCCTGTATTTATTTGGCCTCCCTTACGTTCTCATTTGCTGGGTGCAGGCACCAACAAGGACTTTTTTTTCTGTCTATTCCTGTCCCTCACTTGTTCTCATGATGTTGCACTTCTGAATTTTCATTTAAATGAAGTGAGAAAGTGCAGGTGGGACCTGAAACTGTGCCCAGCACAGTAACAGCCCGTGCCTCAGTATGACATGTTCTGTCTCCTAGGGTCACAAGCCAGAGGCAGGCTCGACACCGCTGTGGTGCGAGGTGCCCACGCTGCAGAGCTGTCACTGCTCTGCTCCCCGAGGGACAGCACAGCAGCACCTCAGTCCACCCGAGCAGCTTGCACACCTGAGTCTGGGTTAGTTCTGGTGCCGAGCACCTCGCCGTTCAGAGCAGTGGGGCAGAGCCAGCATGGGGCAGCTGAGGAACAGATGCTGCCGTGGTTTCTGCCAGCAGGGCAGGAAGGGTGAGCGAGCCCTGCACAGCTCTAGCAGAGTGCTGAGCCTCCCCAGCACCTTGCTGTGACGCGGAGAGACCGGGGAGTGCAGGGTGGGCAACGTGGCACGGCCCAGGCCAGAGTCTGATTTGGCACTGCTGAGAATCTGGCCTTGCTCCGTAGAGGTGGACGAACGCTGCAGTGAAAGCATCATTAAATATGCAATTTGGAGTTGAAATAGCCTTTATCAGAAATTTATAACCCATTTTAAATGAATCCATTCAAGTCCAATGGAGGCCCTGGCAGAGGGAGGAGATAATTCCCGTGGTTTATTTATACAGTTTGATAGCTTTTATTCCAGGTTAGTAAAAAAAGAGTCTGTGCCAATAAAATACCTTCCTTGCTTGTAAAACTTGAGAGTGTTTTATCTGTGATGCTGAAATTGTGCTGTCCTTTTATCTTCATATGGGCGCTGGTGAAGGCAGGCACCAGAGTGGACAAGAGGCCTGGCCCAGTGGGTTTGCACTGCTCACAGGTGCCTGGTCCAGGATCCCAAACGGTTTCTTGGCATGTGCTTTTCTGGAATCTGAACCATCCTTGTTGTTGTCCTTGAGGGCTGCTTGCGTAGGTGTAAAGAGTGTCTAGATAAATTAATGGAAGGAAAAACCCATTGAGGTCTAATTGTTTTCCAGCTCATCAAAAACCCCTTCACCTGTCCAGCACAAAGATAGTGCCTGGAAGTGAAGGAAGTGAGATGCTGAGCCCTGGGCAAGTTCTTCCTCCACGTTTGCTCTAGTCTTGAGACCCTTTCTACAGAGGCAGGTATTCAGCCACATGGACTGTCAGTCTGTACAGATACGGTCTAGTTTGTACTATTACATTTATCTGCTTGGCTGCACAGCCTGATGAAGCTCCGCAAGGTTTTGATACCAGCTAAGAGGTGACAAGCAGTAACAGTGGTTTCTTTCTTTTTGTTAACAAAAAGAAGAAAAACAAGTGGGAGAGAAAGAAGCTGAAATTCTAGTCCCCATAGGGGAGATTTAGTCTTGGCTCTTTATGCTAAGCTCTCCCCAGACTGAGTTTACTGGTTGTGTAATGAGCACAGCTTAATCATGGTAGTGATCGTGGGATAATAACGGGTCTAACGGCAGTGATTCTATTGTAATACAATTTCTGCTGCAAAAATATTGTTATTACGAAATTTACCGTGACTGGATTGTAGCTGGGGAAACATCGACTAACCCTCCACCGAGTGAGGCAGCAGGACGAGACAACAGAGCTATCTGCTGCCGCTGTTTTGCGACCACCCCATCGTGGGGGGAGCACAGACTCACCCCTGGAAGATGCTGCTGGGGCATTCAGGAATCGGGCTCTTCCCCTGCTGTCGCAGTGGCTTGGCCTGTACTGAAAACTCACGTTTTCAGAAGGCATTAGGAGACTTTCCCCCTTGCTTCAAAGGAGCTTTTCACCTAGGAGAGAATGGCCTGCTCGGCAGCTGCTTCCGCGTCTGTTCCTGTTTCCGGCTGATGGGCCTGCTCTGGTAGAGTTTTCAAAGGCTTAGCATCAGAATCAGTTTAAGTAGATAAAGGAGGTAGGTGTGTTAACAGCGACAGGATCCAAGAAAATGGTTTACAGGGAAATTTGCAATTTCACATGCTGTTATGTAAGAGGTTTTATTCATGCTTCACCAAGATACACCACTCCAAACAGATGGATTAATGGAAGCATTTATCATTTATACAGAGAAAAATAAGGTGATCAAATCAGAAAGAATTTTCCCTCCCTTCCCCTTACAGATAGGAGAGCAATTACAGGACAATGTAGTCCGTGGAGAACTGAGAGGGGGTGTTGTATCCACGCGGTAGAGAGCAGAAAGAAAACTGGGGGGAGGAAAAAAAAAATCCAGAGGGGGAGACAGTGACAGAGGAAGAAACAGAAGAAACTATATTATCTGTGACAAGGACACAATGTAAACTTGCAACATCAAAGTGACAACAGAGGCCTCGCAGAGAGGGAATTTAAGCTACTGAGGAGAGAGAACAGCGTGTGCGCTACGGGGCTGCAGCAGCCGCACGGCACGTGGTCCAGCCCTGCAAAGGCAGCTGCTGGGAAAGGAATGAATGCTGGAGAAGTGTTTGATCGGCTCCTGTGAGAGACTTCCAAGGGATGTTGGGTGTCCATCAGGAGTGGCGAGGGGGCTGCCACAGGGAGGAAGAGTAGCGGGAAACCTCTGGACCCTGTCAGTACCAGCCTTCTGGGCATCCCCAAATCTCCTTGGGGTACTCTTGCCTGCTTTCATCTTCAGGGAGATGTTTTCCTTGCAGAGAAAGGCAGCGTGAGGCCAAAGCTAAAACTCTGTTGTGGAACCAAAAGGAGCAAATTGCCACTGGCTACTTGTTTTATCTACACTGCCAGAGTTTCCCATCTTTCATATGCTGCTTTTACAGCCAAATTAAAATCCTTTTGCACCTGGCACAGCCTGATGTGATCGAAGGCAAATCGAAGACACTCCTGGCATTGGTGATCTGGCCACTGCCAAGGAGGACTCAGTCTAGGGATATATGTTGCCTTTTCAATGTGCAAGAATTTCTAAGTTCTCACCTTTTCCCATTCCAGGTGCCCAGTTTTCATCTAAATCCTGAAAATGTAGTCTGGATGATTAAAGAAACTCATAGGAAATACAAGCATTTTCCAACAGGATTGAAAGTTAATATATAATGGGCTTCAACACTGCTTTTTGTTCTGCAAGCCATTCCTTGCCATCCGTGCACCCCATGACAGAATCAGGAAAGTCCAGTTATTGTAATGAGCTGTGACTTCTACCTATGGAAAGCAGTCGACCACAAAGCAAAACCCCATGAAACTCTGTATTACTGCTATTTTGGTCAATGCTTGAACCCTTGAGTTCTGTGCACAGCAGTCTGTGCTTCAGGCTAATGGCTGGATGCAAATGCCACAATCATTTCACTTTCAATGCTCCCTAATTGTATTTAGACCTGTTTCTGAGACTTTAGTGACATTTAGAGAGAACAATGCGAGGTTTGCTGTGTCACAGTGAATACACTGCTGGGCTGGGTTATCTGCTTGGTGCTGCTCATGCGGCTTAACAAAGCAATGAATCTGCCATTACTTTTATTGCTTTTACTAACAGTGCAAGTTACTTTCACCACCCCAAATACAGACTTGTGTAATAAAAGCATTAGGGTAGTGCAAATATTCTGTTGACTTCAAAGAAAGCAAGAAGTATTCCTGAAAGGGAAGGAGGGAGAGGTAGTTGATGCTGGTGACTTGTATTTTACTGTAAAACAAATCTGGATTAGGGTTGACATTAATCAAGCTTGTCAGCAGGGATCAGCAGATGTGTCTCCATGAGGATGTGCCTTGTCCTTCCAGAGGAGTAATGCAGTGTCTGTGCCAGCTCGGTCTGCCATGCAACAGGCAGCTTACTTTAAAATTGTCCCAAGAAAAATTCTGCTTGGATAGTGAGGAATAGCTGCTGTGAACAGAGAGGAAACGAGTGTGAAGCGGTCTGCAGTCCCTACTCAATGGCTTCCAGGATGGCAACTCTGCAGACACTGGTAATACGAAGGGGAAAATGCAGTATACAGACAAAGCAGCCGTCCCCCCAAAAGGTATTTAGGAAAGTGGTGACATTTAACAGACTCAGCGGCGTCAGCAGAGCTATTCAAACTTGTTTAGTGTGCAGGCTCTCCCAGTGTTCTGGAGCCTTTGGGTGAGCCATTTAATTTCCACGAGAATTTGATTTCAGGGTGGTGAGTTCATCTTGCAAAGAGATTTGTCTGTGTTGGTTGTGTGTTTTGTAATGGCTTTGAAAAAAAACCTTGCAAAAGCTATCACTAAAATATCATCTGCCTATTCTGAGCTCAGCAGGAAAGGGCTGACTGGCTCTTCTATTATTGATGAGAGAAAAAGGAAGCAATGCAGCAGAGCCCTGAGGAAGGGTGCTAAACACTTTATTTCTGCAGACTGTAATGAGTGCAGTACACAACTATTGAACTGGATCATTTTCAGCATCCCAATCAGCAACTCCCCTTCACAGATGGCAGTAAGAACTTCTCCACACCCCGTCCTGGGTGAAGTTCCACCTTAGGTGTGATTTATTTCTTGTAACACAGAAAGAGAACCTCACAGTCCTCTGGAAGAGGCAGCAACATGGGAATATTTTTCATTATGAATCATGGCCAAATTAATAAATTAGTGTGCTTTTCTGCTGAGTAGCTGGCTGAAACCTTTAGCATTTTATGTTTCCTGCCTATGTATAAACCGAGCAGTTTCCTAAGGAGGAGTGACAGTGCGAGAAGGTGATGATTCATCAAAAATTCATCCTGGCTATTCTCCTCCTCTTGCACTGATGCAGAAGATGGTGTTGGACATTCTAACTTTGTTTCTTACTAGTCCATTATTTCTCTGCAAGGAATCTGGCACGGGGCCCCTCCGTTGGGTAGAGCAGGCTCTTTAGCACTGCCCTTTGTCTGTAAGAGTAGTAATTTCTGTAAACGGTGGGGAAGTAATCCGTAGTCTTAGGATCTTAACTGTTGCCCAGCATTGTGGTTTTGAAGTCACTGTCAGGTACAATGAATAACTAGGCTTACAGCTGACTTTTCAGAGTTTCCAGCCCGGAGTTTCCAGGAATTAAATTGCTTTATGGTGATCTTTCACTCCAGATGAGTCACGCTTCTCTGCTAGTGCAGGAGTTGCCTTGGGTGGCACGCAGAGCTTGGGCGTCAAAGGGATCCATAACCCCAACAGTGGCTTGGTGATAAAAAATAACCCCTTGTCAGCAACGCTGCTGAAGCATACTGGTCCTGAAGGGCAGGCAGAGAAGAAAGCATGCCGATGGGCCTGTATTTCTGAGCAGTTGACTGGAGGATATGGTAGAAAGGAGAAGAAGGATTTATTTTCCCACAAGCCCCAGACTAAGCATAGGCATTAGTAAAGCCACAGCAATTCTCTTGCCCTGCTGCCTGGCTACTGTGGGAAAAGCAATTAATCATCTTCATCTGATTCTGTTCTGGGTAAAAAATGAAAAATCTATTACAATCCCAGGGCAACTTTTGGTAATAAACATTTTAAATACATTACCAAGTTGTTTGTGTTTTATAATGAGCTTTCTGGAAAATATGATATTGTGTTTCTAATAATCCCCTTACTGAAGTGTTATTGATTTGGAGAAAAGCACACTAATGTGTATTCTTCTCAGGGCTCTAGATAAGGACAGAGACTTGTGTTAGCGATTTCCTCTTAAGGGGTTTAGCTGAGCATGGGGTTGCTGTTCAGAAAGCTTCAGTTTCTTATTCGGGGAATTAGTGACCTCAGCATTTGTACTGCCACCTCTGCCTGTGAATAGCACTATTCTATTCTTTCTAGCCGAACAGCCACAGAGATAACTGTTAAGGATGAAACATTTCTTCTTCATGGTAGTATTACAGAGTGGACAAAGAGTGGTCCTTCTTGTTTTAGCTGCTGCGTGCACATCTATCCAGAGATGACCCCTCCCTGAAGTGCTCGTGCCAACTACGGGGACAAGGCACAGAAAGCAAGAATGAGTAACGTAGCTTGCAGATCAGCCTTCAGGGGCCAGCACAGCTGAGGTGGTGGCAGAACTGCAAGCAGCGTGGCTTCATTAGTGCACAATTAATAACCTGAGAGGCAAGTCCTATCCATGCATCACTCCAGAGAGGATGGGGCTGCACTCATTCCATACCCTCATTACACTCTGGCTGTTGCTGTGGCTGGCTGGGCACGGGCAGTCCCTCGGGTGTCTCAGCATGTGCCCAACACCACCATGGGCCTTGGGGGTGCAGCTCCATTGTTCCAACCGTGGACAGAAAATAGTCCTGTTCCTGCTCTGAAAGGGTGCAAAAAGTCTCCTTTTCACATAACCTCTGGAAAATCTGCAATACCAAAGAGACCAACATACCCCCTTGCTGATAGATGGATCCAGTTAGATCAGCCCCCTTGCCAGACCCAACAGCCCAGGGGAGCGTTAGCCCATGCTGCTTTTTGAAACCTACCGTCTGCCAGCAGTGCTGATGGTAATTAATGGTGTAGCAGCGTGGTGTTGTGGATAAACAAGGTATCCACAGCTCATGTTACTTTGTGGTAAACCTCCAGGGTTGTTTTTCTGCATGCCTTGAAGCCAGTCAGTGAAACACACTGAGCCTTTCTCCAACTGACCTCTAATTACAGTCTCATTATTAATGGATGTTATTATTCAGCCTCTTCCTATTATACTACTCCTCAATTACAGAGGCTCCTCTTAGCTTCTACATCCCTTGCATTTGCTTACTGCCATTCACCAAGTATTTTCAGGTGTCAAAAAGAGACAGAACATCATATGGGTAGGTATTTTTTTCCCTAATTGAAGCCACACGCAATTGCATTATTTTTCAGACCAAAATTGCAGGCACGCCTGGAGAACAATGACTGTAGGAAAGGAGCACCAAGAGTCAATTAAAAAGCTTGGACGACCATCTCTGTT
This sequence comes from Todiramphus saurophagus, assembly GCA_024582635.1. NCBI lineage: Eukaryota > Metazoa > Chordata > Aves > Coraciiformes > Alcedinidae > Todiramphus > Todiramphus saurophagus. Next base: position 55,408 of record JANIMW010005182.1, read on the forward strand.
AATAGCATGCCAGCATAGAAACCCCACTGCAGACAAGGTGGCAGGAGTTCACTCATGGATCGTAGCAATGCAACTTTAGAGAATTCCTCACTACATCAGAAAAAAACGAAGTGGAAAACATCAGCCTTATGCACCTATACAGCTATATTATAAGTCAGGTGCCCTTGAAATTGCTGCCAAATAAATGTGATTTGTTATTGTATTAACATAGCACAATGATGCTTAGCAATCCTGAGCTTTGGGCAGAACATCTCCCTCCCTCAGGGGCAAAATGCAGGCACAGTTCCAGCCCTGAAACCTTTAAAACCCATGCAGACAAGATACAGAGAAGAAAAATTACCTGTATTTTACAGACATAGAGTTGAAGCACGAAGAGACAAAATATGAGCTGATGTAAAAATTTGATCAAATTTTTTCTGGGATGAAGAGTGCCCTTTAGATTTATTGAAGTGTTTGGGAAATGTATGTAAACTTCATCTATTTATTTCATGCAGCATAAAAACAAAAGTACCTTTTGTCACCGTTAAAAAAATAATCCCTGAATTTAAGTTTTGCAACAATGTTTCATTTTAAAATTAATTGCAGCCCGTTTATATTTACATCTATCATGACAGTGAAGTGTGCAAGGCGCTGAACCTTCACCAAACCAGGCAAATGAGTTCTGGATCCTGCTGAGAGAGCTGCATGGCTCCCAGGCTCTGGAAACACATCCATGAGCAGCTTGGCCACCACACAGACTCAGAGGGAAAAGGGCTGGTTTCCTTTTTGTTGTGTGTGTTAAAAATGGCAGGGTTTTTAGCTATAATTTAACAGTGGTTACAAAGATCGTTTCAAAGTGGATTCCTTGGGCTATGGCTAGAACTTAAGATCACATATATGTATTAAACATACATATTCATACAGCCATTCCCAGCAAGCTGAGCCTGCTGCTTTCAGCCCAGAGCAGCGGTGTGCAGAGCCCACGTGAGCAAACATCTGCAAAGGCCACTCTGCAGACTACTTGCTGATGTGCTGCATAACATAACTCGCTCAGCAGACATGGGATGCGTTCCCTAGGCTTGGAAGTATTTACTTGGGTAGATCCATAGGTAAATTTATATATGCTGATTGGACATAGCAATAGTTCCCACAATGCCTATCACAAAAGCCACTTGAAGCCAGGTCTGTGCTGGAGCAAATTGTCTCACCTTCTTTGGAGTCACCGGAGTGCCCTGATTTACAGCAGCAGAGCAGCGTGGGACTGCACTTGGTGTGCCAACACTAGGTGATGCTGGCTTAGGCTCTGGCCCCTGAGACTCCATCCTGAACCTCAGAATGGGAACGGGGCGTCTCTGAAATTATCTCTGGCTCAATTTGTGCTGGTTTTGCTTTGATTTCTGGACACCGCTGGCTGGGTGATCTTTACTGGTGTGGAAATGCCATTCATGTCAGGCCCACTTGTGCCTGCAGACATTAAAACCAAAAGATAGAGGTGAACAAATGCATCTATCCAATGCCTATAGAAACTCAAAGTTTACTTATGGCTGGGAATGAGCTGGCACTTCATTTTCTCCAGCCAGCTGAAGCTCCTGCTGGGGCTGTGATTTTCTGCGGAGACTCATTCCTTGTCTGAACTAATAGATGCAGAGGAAAGTCAATCAATACTTTGGAAATAGCCTATTGCTTCATGCGCTGTTTGAACAGTAGTGAGATTTCTGAGCCTTTCCCAATGTTGGTCCAGCCTGCAGCGCAGCGTGTGTACTGTGTCCTGTGATGGTGGATGCAAGCCACCCCGTGCAGACGCAGGCACAGGCTACCCGGTGCTTCTCAAAGTCGACTGTGTTTGCACTTGGCCGAGGCAAGGCTCACATGGTTAGTGGCCCGATGCATCTCATTGGGAATGAGGTCTGGACTGTATTTCAGAATAAAAGCTGTAATAACAATTGGCATTTCGGAGCCTCCTGCTGGCAGCTGCCGGCTGCCTCCCTGACAAAATGCTGTTATTTGTGACAGTGGCTGCGTGGGGATCCATGGAAGTGGTGCTTAACCAAGCGCACCTGTTTACACAACCCTCAGCCAGCTGTTAGCAAGAATTCCTGCTCTCATTCCCATGCCCTTCCAGCATGATGAGGAAGGGAAACAAGGGACACCACGCTTGCCCATTTGCCCTCCTTTAAAGCCTGTGCTGTGGCCCGTGGCATCAGCAGACAGTGCTGGGGTGCTGCTGCAACCTGGGGATGGATTTGGTGTGGCGTTGCCTACAGTAGGACACAGATGTAACCTGAATATTCTAGGGCTGAGAAGCACATCAAGATGCAAGCTTTAATGAGGCCCATGGCAGGTCCACACCAGTAAAGATCCCCACGCCTCTGTTGCCCAGAAGCACCTGGATGCATGATGCAACGTGCGCCGCCAGCTTTATTAGGATGGGGATGGATCTTCTGTTTTGATACTCCAGAGATACGAAACGGGGTATTAAAGTGCTGCCAGTTCTTGTAGCCATCTGTTCCCAAGGGCAGCTCTTTGTCTCCCCTCTATCACACAGCGAGTTGCAGCAGGCTTTCCAGAAGGCAAGAGCTCTCACCCCCTGCTCTAACCGAGACAGCGATTGATGGCTGGCACACACTGGCACACAAAGGGAAAGGCAGCAGAGGAAGTGCTCCAGTCGGGGAAGCCACAGGAAATATGTAAAGTAATCCTGGATTCCTCTGCTCTGCCTTGCTGATACCTGGCTGATATTTATGGCCCACTGTGGAAGCAGAGAGTTTACCCTTTATTGTCCTTTAAAGACTTTACTTGTTTAAAACGCACTTCTGTTTTACCTGCCTGGGCTTTCTTTGTTGTGACAATGAGATATTGGTACCACAGCTGCCTGTATGGCAAAAATCCCGTGTGTTCTTTCTCTTTTCCCTTGTCCCATTGAGGCCAGCCACCCTTACTCCTGAGTACACAACTGCACGAAAAGGTATGGATTCTGATGGGAAGGTATCTGGGGAATGGTTCATCAGATGGATTCCACAGCAGATTTTAAGGGAAGAAATCTGATGAATTAACTTCATCACTTGCTCAGCTCCAGTAGGAGGTGAATATATAAAAATCTGTGAATGCTGCAGGACAAGCGGAAGGCAGGAGGGAGACATTTCAACATGGTGTGATGCCAGAGGAGCTTTTATGTTTGGGACATTTAACAAACACATCAGGATGGCTCCTTGGAGCATACCCTGTAGATAGCAACACCGCCCGGGTTCTTGCACACAAATGGATCGTTCCCTTTTCTCTTTGATGTTTCCTTTAATTGCTTGGCCGCCTCTTCTTCCTGGTGCTCCCTGGGCAAGACAGCTATGGGGAAGCTCCTCCTTGTGCACTTCTTGGGGGGCAGACAGCTAGTCACTAGCGTGTCCCCATCTAGACACTGTGCAATTGCCAATGATCTGCACACATCTTGCCTGGGTGCAAAGATAGAAGAGAAAGGGACAGCTGGGCTGAGAGCGGAAATCTCCACGCTGCACACACATCAGTCCTTTGCAAAGTTCTGCTTCCCTGGCATCCTTGCAGGCAGCAGAGCACACGTGCACACGTAGAGATACCAGTGCCTCGACTCCTCTTCAGCTCTCCCTACATGAAGACCTGTTTACGGGACAGAGGCTAAAGCTGACAGTCCCTCACAACACTGCACGCACTCAGATTCCCACGTGGGACATCCACGCTGCAAGAGCAGAAATCCTAAATCCGTAGGTCTAGGGCAGGCCAAATGCCATTTGCAGTGGCAGAGGAAGAGCCGTGAGCACAGAGCCAGCAAGGTCCCTCCAAAGCGCTCTACAGCTGGCCTCCAGCACGGCTGTGCTTCAAGGCGGGTGAAGGAGGAGGCGCAGGGCAGCAGGCACAGTCCCTGCTCAGGGAAGCAGCTCTGCCAGCCGTGCTGCTTGCAGGTAGAAGCGACAGGATGAGCTTGATTTGCCAGCTTGTTTACATCTAAAATCAGAAGCAAAATGAGAGAATATTATGCTTACAATTTCCGGACAATTAAATTTAAATATAGTAATTTGCTGTGGTGTTGTGCAAGGTGCAGTTCAGCAGAGCTCCGTTAGACAAGCAGGGGCGTTCTTGCCCAGCTCCAGGGGAAGGTATCATGTGTGACCAAAAAGCTGCTTGGCCCTGGGGACTAATGGCCCTCTGTAGTCTGAATGCCAAATACGGAAGAGAGAGAGAAAACACTGATTCCCACCCCTCTTTCTTTTATTAGCCTCTAAATAATTAATAGGCAAATCCTGCTCTGTGGCTTAATGCTGTTTTGCAACCCAAGTGGGCCCTGAAGCAAATGAAATCCATGACTTGCCATTCTCAGTTCCCTAGCAACGAGCCAAAGCACGGAAATGTGCTTGGCCTTATCACAACAAGATGTTAAAGCAATTAATATTCATCACCAATGTCTTCCTGCATTGGAAGTGAAGCCCCCTGCTCAGAAAGAGCCACCCTGGTGCATGGACAGACTTAAAGAGAGACAGAATCACGTTGGTCTGAAAAGAAGGGTGCGCGTGCCGGCGTGAAGAGGCGTGTCTGAACGTGAGAGCAGCCGCACGCTTGCCTGTGTGCGCACGTGGAGCCTGCACCCTGTGAGAGGAAGAGCTCTCTCCGGCACGCAGGCTGGTGAGAGGTGCTGTTGTACATGAGAAAACACACTGGAGGGTTTCGTTTGATTCTGCCAAGCATAGCACCCGCTAGATTACTTTTGCAGTCTCAACAAATCTAGGGGAACAGATTTCTTGAACTTGCTTAAGATCCCACAGATAGCTGGTGACCTGCTCTGCTAACGGAGATGTTCTGCGCTGCAGCAGCGAACGATCTTTTGGGAACTAACTCCCAGGGGTGGATGGCGGCGTGCGGAAAACAAACTCTCCAACCCGTGAAAGGTTCTAAAGCAGGGATGTTTATCACGGCTCCGGGTGCAAGGGGGATTGTTCCTCCTAACTTGCACACCCAAGTGTCCATCGAGCAGGTATTTATTACACCAAAGCATGCACATTTAACAGTGTGAGTTACATATTCATCATGTGGGGTTGGATTATTATGATCAGTTCCGGGAACTCATTATCAGAGGCCTCCTCCCAATGGCACTTGCGCACTGCCGTCTGGTGGTTGGAGGCCGGGGTCTTCGGGGGTCTTTGGGAGGAAGGCTCCCAGTCTTCCTCGCAGTGTACTTGTCACCTTTTGTCTCAGGATGCAGAGTCGCTATGAGTCAGAGATCACAAGACTGGGGGGAGGCTCTTCTTTATTCCTCCCTGTCTTGGAGTGATCTTCCCTTATCTACAAGCCATGCAAGATGAGCTAAGGCCCATCAAGCTTGTCAAGTCTCAAGGCCTCAGCATCCTGCCTCCTGTTTATCTCAGGAGGCCCCAGGATAACAATGGCTACCTAAGATGCTTCGTTATCTTTCAAGCAGAACACTGTCCCCCTCACTTCAATGGCAGGAATGGAGTTCTCTGGCTGCTGGGGGCAAAGGCAGTGAGTTTGTGCCTGCAGGCTGCAGGCAGTGCTGGATCAAGGGACAGGATGGTCAGCTACCACCACTCAAAAATGTGCTCATAGCGCTTTTGTTGCCTGCATCTTTTTGAGTCTGAGAAGCAACTTCAAATTTCCTTCTAATACAATAAAGGTCTCTGCCTTGTCATGCCAGCAGAGTACTAGGCAGGTTAACACATATTTAATTGACCCTTGGTTCATTAGTTGCTTACTGGGGGAAATAGCAACAGATTTAGAATATTTAATTAAATGCTAAAATTTGGTTGCAAGTTAATTAACATGTAACATTTTCTTCCCTAACAAACACTTCTTAAGACAGGGTAGGCAAGGCAACATTAACTGTAACAATTAATTAGTAATTAAACTGATAATGGGTACAGCTGCTAACAATTAAGAGCTCATTATGTCAAGCACTTTAACCGTTTCAGAAAAGAACTGAAGGCTGGTGGGAGGTGCAGGTGAGAGAGGTGTAGATAAAGAGCTTTAGCCTTCCGGGGACCTTTATAAGGAACCACTCCAAGGGTGTTTGTTATGCTGCCTTACCCTGTTTGTAGCAAGGCTGGCTGTTTGGGGCCTCCACGTCTTCCCTGACCAAGAGAAGGTCTGCATAAGGTAGGGCTGAAGTGCTTCTTTTGTGTTTGTGTGCCTTTGGTATCTGTGCTGTCCAAGTATGTTGGTTAGTGCACAGCGACGCTCCCCAGGGCGTGACCGTGGGGATGAAATGGGAAGCACGGTGTGTCTAAGCTGCTGCAGGCTGTCAGATTGCAAAGCCTGTTCCCCTATTGTATCTTGTGCACCGGCGCAACCCGATGTTTTGGGGTCAGTACAGGTGATTGTGAAGGAAAGGAGTTTGCATCAAATAAACAGATAACTTTCCTTAAAGCTGATTTCAGAGGAAGGAGTAGACAAACGTCCTCTGATGCTAGTGTCTCTGCCTTGGCACCTGGCTAGGATAGTCCTGCTCCCCTCACCTGTGACCTCTTCTGCGGAGTGTCTAACAAATACTCTTTCAGGTGGAGATAAATGGGCCAGGAATAAACTTGGTCTATAGCTATCAGAGGTTCTGAGACATTGATGCTATGGGGATTTTTTTAGGATCAAGAAATTCAGTTGTGTTCCAATTAAGGCTGGAAGCTGTGTGATGATTGAATTAGCAAGGACTGTGAAGAGATCCATTACAAAGGAATGTGTTTATCAAAGGGCTTTGATAAGGAAATATGTAATCTTCTTGATCCATATTTGGAAGGCTTTCAAACACTCAGGTTTTAGAGTAACATCAGCATTTTTAATTTAGTTTTAATAGGAGCAAATGTTTTCAATGAAAAAGCTGTCATTTCTCAATGCTTTTGTTTCTCCTTGGTTTGGAAGAATAATAACAATTTCATATTTTAAATGCCTCGGGACTTTGCTTGTTTCTAAATCCTGAAGTCAGTGGTGTATCCAACGCTGAAAAGGCAGAAAGACAGACAGTAAATATTTCTGTTGCTGCTGAGGCTGTAATGTCCCCACCATGGAGAGCCTGCCCACTGCTTGTGCCTTTAACTTTATTTATAAGGGGGAGAAATTAATCAACTGTTCCTCTAGCTGTGACAGAGCAGGAATTCTTCCACTGCAGAGCACCAGTGCTTTTATCTGTCAGGAGAGTGAATGCTCCAGGCTGGATATACCAGGGGAGCTCTGAAGCTGTGGCTAAATCTGGTACTCGGCTCTTGAAAAGCGCAGCGGCAAAGAATATAACAGCACGAGGATTTAATGTGTTATTAAGGCCTGGTATAAATTGCAGGGTATCACTGAGACAAAACATTAAATAATAGATATAATACAGTGGCAGTTTTAGGAAGACAAATTGTCACAGAAGCTATAAATAAAAGAAGTATGTGAAGTGCTGGCGCTGTCCCAAAGAACGGCTCTGCTGCTCAGCCACAGAACAGCAGTAGCTATTACACAGAATTATCCTTGAGGTCAGGACCGACCTCCGGCCGGTCACCCAGTCACAGAACGGGATCAGGTTTGTTAGGCAGGACCTTCCCTTCCTAAACCCATGTTGATTGGGCCTCAGCCCCTGGTTGTCTTGTATGATGCGTCTGTTAATTCATGGATTAGGGCCACATTTGCTGGAGGAAGCCTGCTCCTCACTGACAAGCAGGATGAGGGTATTGGAGGGAGGAAGGGACAGACAGCAGCTCCCAGGTATTGGCACTTGTTTGTATACTGGAGGTCGCCCTTGTCCCTCTGGGAGCAGGAAAAGCTGCTCACAGGCTCTCTCTACCCTGGCTGTCAAAACTTTGGTGTTCCATGATGTGTAAAACCAGCTAGGGTCAGGACATAAGCCTCTCTCACTGCATGTACTGAAGATACTACAAGTCAGTTGTGTTTTGGTCCCTCTCAGCCCTTCTCTGTTTTGGGAGTCTCTTGTTAATTTTTGCCCAAAAGTATCATAACAATGAGTTTGTCTGATCTTGTGGGAGCTTTGAGCCTCTCCTGCTGGTCTAGGTTTCTCCAGGCCACCCCTGACAAGTGTTTCTGTTTCTTTGAAGTCTGACAGTCTCCCAAAGCAGCTAGTCCAGCAGAGAAAGTGGTTACTGCATTGTTTCCAGGCTTACCTGGCTTGGCTTTCCTGTGCAGGGCAGGTGGCAGGAGCAAAAAGATGAGGTGCCCTCTGACTTGAAGAACAAAGGGTGAATAAACAAGGAGGCTGGAGGCATGCTCTGAAGTGTTGTGGAACTTGGTTTTCCCCTTTAATGAGGAGAGAGGGTGTAAAATACAAAAGATGAGTTCCAAGTCCTCCAAAACCATGCCCAGAAGGGTTGGAAAGAGAGCAAGGTGCTAAAATGTGACAGAGCTACTACTAACTGAAGTTCGAACAAAAGTCAAAACGCTTTCTTTTCAGAATTTTGATTGGTTTATTTTCATTTTTTTCCTATAGGAAATGTTGAATTGCTTGCTGAAAGCATCCCTCGTGGGCAAAGTGTCACGTTTTGACTAGTCTGGGCTCCAGGCTGACCTTAGAGCACTGCCCTCTGGGTTGAACAGAATGCCCCACATTGTGGTTGCCCACTTGCTTTTCCTCTTGCGAAATAACAGCCTGTCAGCAACCCATGGTTGTTTTTGTATCATAATGAAGCTTGGCCTTTGCCAGCACAAGACAATGAAATGCAATAATTCAAGCTGTAAAATCCATCTGTTAGAGCACACTGAGTTTTTTCCATGATGTGGAATTGCTTGTGCTTTCCATTTATATTTAAATTCATGCCTGTGGAGATACCTTCCTTTGCCAAAGCAGCAGAGCCTCTAGTTGCTAGAATGAGGAAATAGCTGCGTACAAGCACTTTTCAGAGCTGAGATCAGTGGTACAGACTGCATCGAGCTTGTTCCACACCCTAAACAAATGCAGGTAGCTTAGTCACTGTGGTGACTTCCAAGGTTTACAATGAACCTTAGAAATGTCTTGTAGGATTGTGGGGAATTTGAGGGCCAAAGTCTCACTGGGGGTAGGTGGTCTTCATTTGTTGGTATTTGCTCCCAGGTCAACTCATAGCAACTGCAGGTCCTGCTTCTTTCTATCCTCATTGTGTTGCATGTCTGGAGGTTTACCACAGGACAGTAAAAGCGGTTGTGTGCATGTGAGAATGGAAGAGATGTTGAAGCTACAGGTTATACCACTTCCTCAGGGGCACTGCTACTCATTTAAATCAGCTATTGAGTTAAGAAGTAGTAGGCTTGTAGCCAGATTCACTTAACTTCTGCATTGTGTGTGTGAGTGACTGGGCAACTTTTGGCTGAGAGCTCCAACAGGTATCTGTCACATGCGTTGATGTTAGAGGAGTGAGCCAAACTGGCTGTAGGACTTAGCCAGGAAGGACCCAGTGATCTGTTCAGTGAAGAATGATAGGATAAATGCAATGGAGTTGTCAGGATACACGTGGCATACAGGGTCTTGGACCACAGTTCATGCAACATTCCATGCTTTAGCCTGCTCTTTCATGGCAATAACCCCGTTCCCTGGCTGCACTGGTGTTCCTTGGAGCAACATTTTGCTGCTTTGGCTGCATGTTTGCCTATTTGATGAGAACAAATGGAAAAATTATCCTTAATACTATTTACTCTGAAGTTTTCTGCAGTAAGCATGGAGGGAGTCTTAGGGAAACCTGTGTCTACAGTTTGCAGTGGTGCAGGCTGGTATTTGACCTGACAGATGGCTGGTTAAATTCAGCTCTTTTTTCTGTCAAGGAAATCACAAATAGCTTTTTCTATTGTGCAGGAGAGACAGATCTATCAACAGGCAGACAAGCAGGAAAGGAAAAAATGTGTAGATGTCACATGTGCAGAAGCAATCAGCAAGAAGATATGCTAAGAGCTGTGATGTACTTAAAGGAGCAAAATCGGGACGAATAGAAACCAAAAATCCCTGTGTGGCCATCAGATAGGCTTGGCAGTGTGAAAAAACGCTAAATCAAACCACATCACATTTTTGAGAAGTGTGTTTTATGAGCTGGAGAGGCAGTAAGAGAAGGCAGGAAAACGGATGCAGGTTCAAGCTGCCTTCAGGTTAATGAAACTATCTTATTGTGAAATTACTCCTGGCTTATGCATGGCTGCGGGGATGAGCCTGCACAACAGGCAGCCTTGGAGTAAAACCTTCCTTTGGCTCGGTAGCCAAGGGGGGGATGGGCTTGACAGCGCAGGGTAAGTGGTTCACATCCACCCTGGCATGGTGCAGCTGAGCTCCTTGCTGGACTCTTCAATTGAGGATCCTGTGTGGTTCTCCTCTTCCCAGTGATGCCGCAGCAGGATGTCAATCTCCACTGAGGCACTGTCTGGGGTTATGCAGCAGTAACTAGTTTTTTTCAGAAGAAGCTGTCTTTCTGTGTCTACGGCACCCGGCAGAATGCGGGCTGCTTTGCTGCTGTAAAGTAAAATAACACCATTAGTAGCATCCAGTTTACTCATCCTGCTTGAACCGAGTCCTAGCCAGTTTAATGAGTTTCACCTAGCGATGAATTAGCGTTTCCTTTGGCGGGTGATGTATCTCGCTGGGAAGGGGGGGGGTTTGCTCTTCCAGCATTTCCTCCCTGGGAGGGGAGAGCCCGGTGAGTCCCGGCACCCGCTGAGCACGGGAATCGCGCAGCCAGCTTAGGAGACAAACGGGGCGCCTCGGGAGCGCTGCCGGCCAAGGCTGACGCGCTTTCGGATACCGCCGAGGGCTGCGAGCAGACGGGCGCTCGGGGAGGAGAACGAACCCAGCTGCCGCTGCACCGCGCGTTCGAGGCGCCGCTGCCACGTGTGCGGGGCGGCCGCGCGCGATGTCCCCCCGCGGCT
>JANIMW010005182.1:72864-98494 GCA_024582635.1 Todiramphus saurophagus
CCTCTTCCCCAAACAAACAAAGCCTCACAGGGGGGTAAGCTCCTTTCTCGGGGTGCAACGGTTGGAATGCAAACCTTCCCCCCCCCCCCCCCGTAGCCTTGATGGAAGCTGCCTCCAGTCAGTTCCTTTTGGAGAATGAAGCCATCCCACTTGCATATTCTGCTTGCAAATTCTTGGCATGGCCATGTTTCCTGCAGAGATTTGAGACAGGCCCTTCCAAACCCCTTGCTGTTAAAACCAAGAGACAGCCTGAGCCAGGGCTGTGGGGCTGTTCCAGGCCTTTGGGTTTTCCTTCTGGTTGCCTGCTTTAATTCCTGGCTGTAGGCCATTTGTAATGGATAGTATCTCAGCATGAACTGCAGGCAGGGAAAACAGTCTCCTGGTACAGCTAAGCAAGGAGTTTGCAGCAGAGAAGGCAGTGCAGAAAGTGCCTGTTGCCTTCCCTTGAGATCTGATGTTTGTCCTTGAAAAACAGGCTTTGAGAACTTACGGAATGTTCTTGCTGTGAGGAGCTGAGTTGTCCATCACTTTGATGCAAAGAGATTACTGTCACCGGAGACTGTCTGGGATTAGACTGTCTTGAAAGAGCAAAGTTGCAAAGTGGGGAAGGTATACAAGCTTTCCTGCCCTGGTAAACGGCATTGCACTAAGATACTTTCGGAATGAAAACTGGCTTTTGGACTAAAATGAAATTTTTGGTAGGATTTTTTTGTATAACCTTATCAGAGAACCCCAGTCTTGGATAATGTAATTGCAACCAAGTTCCATCTTTTCACTTCTGAACGTGTAAACATTTCAGCCCCTCTTCTGCACAGGCTCAGCACATAGTTTGTGCTGTAGAAGCCTCAAGGTCTCCACCTGGGCAGCAATCCTTCCATGGCCAGAAGAGTTGGAAGGACTCATTTCATGTTGTTTCCTAGGAGCCAGAAATGGCTTCATCTGATCTCCCTGTCATCCGTGGTCATTTCTGTTCAACCCTACAAATCTCAGTGAATGAGCAGATAACTAATGCAAGCCTCACCCTGCATCAAGGAAGTGCTCTTACCTGAATAGGAAAGGACATTCTGGGCTGCGAAGGATTGGAGGATGTCAGACAGAAGAGGGAATCTCTTCCAGGAGAGATAGGACAGCATTATATGAATTGATTTTAAGTGGGGTGCTTTTAACATCTTCATTTTCAAACACATATTCAGTGGTTCATAGATAAAGCCTTGGGAGCTCAGTATGCAGCATCTTCTGTGACACTGTAAAATCCATCAGGTAGAAGGATTTTGGCAGGAAACTTTTAAAAAAGCAGCTCCTGAATTTAAATGCTGTATAAAAAGACACAGGGTTTTTTCCTTCCCTTCCCCAGAGCTAAAGGGGAGCTTTGATGCCAGAGCTGAGGACAAAACAAGCAGGAATGTATGAAGAATTAAACATCTTGACAGAGCTCCTGTCTCTGCCAGGTGCAGAATTCAATACACTTCTCAGTCTTTTAAGCCTTTGCAGCCACTGCAGGTGGGGCCAAATGATATTCACTTCCATCTGAGTCCAGTAGTGATGGGACCGGATTGTACCATGTGCTTGTCTCAGGGGATTCTCCCTTGCTGGCTCTTCTGCCGATTTCAGAGGAGAAAACTAAGATGAGAAACACTCAGGAAGGATGCGGTGTTGGGACAGCTCCCACAGCTCTGGGGACAGCTCAAGTCTCTATCTGCTGCTGCCTGATCCTCAGTGCCAGTGTTGCTGCTCATGAGCAGGGCTGCAGCCTGGGAGCCTTCCTTCGTTGCTCTTCAGCTGCGTGGCAGTGCAGATGTGCCCAGCTCTACTGCTGAGTTGTAGCTGGTTTCTAACCAGCACGTTAGCAGGTAGAGTGGTTGAAGCAGTTGGAGTCCCCGGTGTCGGGGACTTTCTGTGAAGTGCTTTCATTGGGATTGCCTCGCCATTACAAACGCTTGCTTGGTGGCTGCTTCCAAAACAACGTTGTGTGAGCAAATCAAATATTTTCCAGTAATAATCTGAGACTCACTGCGAGCCCCAGGCTTACATGTTGCAATTAAATGGGACCGTGGCAGTCTATATGTTGTATATAATTCAGCGGCCTTCTGGGAAGAGGGAATTCTAATTTTATTAGATTCATTATCCTTTTCTCAGGAATTAATAACTTCTGAGACTCTTGGCCTAACGTGTCTCATTTATATGTTGTCATTGAACAGCATCAGGAAAATTGTTGTCTAGATGAAAAGATCAATCCACAAATCCTCCTCACCTATTAGTGAGGATGGTCTGTGTGTGTGAGGAGTGAGGTGACTTTCTACCTGCTTTGGGAGGCTGCTGCCCAGATTCAACCCAGAGCTCTGCATGGGGCAGGACTCTTCACTATTTCATTTTTAAAGCCGTATGGAACAACATGCTTTGCAACTAAAGAAATTAGGGCAAGTGAAATGGTTGTCTTAGGCTTTGCATGGAATATGTGGGAGGAGCAGTTTTCTTCTGAATTCCCAAGCTATGGCTTGGGAGACATCGCTGGCTACTAAATGATGGGATGGCTAGTGGTTTAGATGTGAACAGATTCTGCTGTATATGGGAGCTTCTACTGGCTGAAACTGCAGTAGATGGGACTTCTGGAGCTTCCTTTCCACATACTGAAAAGCTGTACAGAAGGGCATATCCTAACTGGGTATCTTAGGCAGGCAGATGCATGTAGTAGATGATGTAAATACATCTCTTAATGCTTGCTCTCATTTGAAAGAGCAGTAGAGAGGAGGAGGGAAGTTATTTTCAGCTGAGGTATCTCGGTTCTGAGGGAAGGATTGAAAAGAATCTTCTGTAGCTGTTGTGGCTGTCTTGCAGACAGCCCAACCTCAATGCCACTGGAGGCCGGGACAGGGAGGGGCGATAGCTGTTGTGGGAAACCAAGCAGGAAAGAGGCTGAAAAGCCTGGGCTGCTGTGCAGCCAGAGGGGTGAAAGGCTCTGTCCTAATTCTCCCCAGGCCCTTCGGGGTGTTCAGCTCAAGGCAAAAGAAAAGCCAGAAACAAGTGCATCTTCCTTAGAAGGGAGGACAGGTGAAAATCTGTTCGGTGAAAATACTCAAACTGAGCACTAGGAGCTAAGCATCGTTGTACGTGGCAGAGTGTTTGGGCTTGATTTCTTCCAGGGGAAGAGTGCTCTGGCTCTGTGTGTTGCCAATAGTGGCACTAAAAACCTACTTGCTTACGGCTGGGCTGTGTTCTTGGTCTATGCTTGCGGGAAGGCAGCTGATGCTCATCTGTGGTGTACTTGTCTCTTGCTGACCTCTGCTCTCCATTCATTTCACAGCAACTTTAATACAGCTCTCAGCTAGTGATATGGATTTAAACTGAAAGATGGTTTTCAGGGATGACTGCATCCCAGCCTGGATGTTAAGAGAGCAGTCCACTGCACATCCTTACTGCAAGGAGGGGGAGAAACCACCTTGGTGAGCGACTATCAGCACCTGTGTGGAGCAGACTTCCTTGATGGAAGGAGACATCAAGGGTTCCAGTGGTAATCTGGATTGACGCTCAGTATGCTCTGTTGCTGTTTTAGAGCAGCAGCACCTGAGAGCCTAACACGTGTGGACAAAGACCCTGTTGTGCCAAGGACAAAGGCAGCTCTGCCTCATGAAATGCAGCATTCATACTAGGGGATGACAAGTGAGTTCAAGCCTGAGAACAGTTCACAGCTGGCTTTTAGCTCAGTGCCCACAGCAGCATAACTGTGCTGTGGCAGGGGGCTTGCCAAATGCACTTTCCTGTGTTTCTCAGTCTTCCTTTAATGCCTCCTGACAGAGCAGTAAGGGTGAGGGGGCCTCACCCGTGCTCAATGTTGTCTTGGCCTGGTCCAGCTTCATCAGCCATGGTGTGAACTAAAGACCCTATGAGTTTGCTGGTTGGTGTAAGGCATGGTCTTGTGGTGCTTGCCTGAGAAGACCGAAGGTACCTGGTGTCCTGTACCAAGCAGGAGACACCTCTTTTCTCTAAACATCTCCAAGGCTATCATTCTCCATCATGGCTTTTGGAGATCTGTCTCCTGTGTGACCAACAACCCAACTGAGCAGCACAGAGTTCTCATGTAATAGCCTAGACAGCATCTGGCTTACCCAGCATGAAACTGTCAGGTTTTTTCTTCAGACTTGGTATAAAATGACAGCACTGTCTCTGTTTGAAAGTATAAATATTGTCATGATTTGTGCTCTCTAAAATACAACTAAAATTCTGGCTTGCCCTATGTAAAATTAGGATGGCATTTCTGTGAGCCCGATGCAGAGGAAGGTGATGCCTCAGGGCTTGGCAGTCTTTAGGAATCCTGGAAAGAATGGGTAGGAAGTGGTTATTTCCTTTAAGGTTAAGCATCTTTTATGTGTGGACTTAAAAGGCTGCAACCTGCTTGCCGCTGAGATCTTGGAGAAAGAGGTAATTCTGCTGTAGAAGTGGAGCTTTGCTTTCAGAGATGTCAGCAGCATTGCTAATAAGAGTGAGAGATCAGAGCACCATTTTCAGAAATTCCTATCTTGGCAACCAAGCAATTCAGAACTAAAACTGGAAGAAGGTTGTTCAACGAACAATTGAAATAAAAAGATAAGTCACACCAAGCCATAGCAGGAGACTGGAGATGTGTACAGAAGGGGAGCTGTGCGGAGGATGGGCTGCCCGTGAACTGCCACAGTGAGTGTCCGAAGGCAAGGGGGAGGTCAAGCTGGCAAAGGGGTCCATTGCTGGTGGCACTGAGCAAGTGCAGTCTGGATGGCTGAGAGGCATGCGCAAAAGTAGCCCTTGCCATGCTGCTGTGTATGGCAGCAGATCCCTTTGCGTCGGTCCCTGACGGGTAACGCTCCCCAGGTTCAGGCTGTACCTTCAGGGAGAGCGGGCAGGCGAGGGGAGGACGTGGGTGGGGAGCGGGCGATGTTAGTGCAGGAACAGCCTCCTGGGCTAGTGCCCAACCACTCGTAGGCTCAGCTCCCCAGCCACCCCGAGAAGTAATCCCTGCCTTGGAGGAGATGGAGAAGATGTGATCTGCCCCAGAGGTGGGGTGTGGGGGGCCTCGGGCTCAGAGGGGGATGCCGCTGGGTGTCACTGTTGCCTTGCACAAATACTGAAGGAGCTGCATTCGTGTGGGAGGTAAAAAGGGACTGCTTCCAGGGTCAGAGGTTTCGAAATGGCACTGGTGCTGGCTCTCTCATTCCCTCCTTAACGAGGAGAGGCCTTGCAT
Organism: Todiramphus saurophagus; assembly: GCA_024582635.1. NCBI lineage: Eukaryota > Metazoa > Chordata > Aves > Coraciiformes > Alcedinidae > Todiramphus > Todiramphus saurophagus. The sequence goes on from JANIMW010005182.1 coordinate 78,077, forward strand.
GTAATTGTGAGTGTTCTCCAGCAAGGAATGGCACACGACGCCTTCAGCTTGGGCACATCTCTTGCAGAAGAAGAGACTGTGCCATTTTTCCCAGCCTGCATTTGCTAAAAGAGTGATTGGCCACCCTGAAAGGTTTCAGAGGAAAGCTTAAGAGCAGGAGATGCCGAGAGCATCCCAAACGCCCCCTGCATTCTTGGGTGGTCTGTTGTGGTCTGTTTTGCGTTGTGCTGGGTAGTCAGAGGAGAAAGTTGCAAAGACTACCAGCAAGGGCTGGGCTTTGCTTTTTGCTCTCTTTAAAGTCTGAGATGATTAATGTGAAAGGGTGAAGTCTGAGAAACACCAGGCAGAAGATAACCTGCAGAAAAAATGGGAAGTGACATTTGGACTGCACTCAAAGTTTGCAGGTTGCCCTCTTAGATTCAGTTTTGGACCTCTTCATAGCACAGATACAGCAGGGTGGGGGTGGTGGTGGGAGGCTTCGGCCCTAGGAGACAGAACAATGACAGCAAGTCCAGAGAGCTCAAAAGGAGAGAGAAATGGATAGAAAAACATTGTGTGAGATCAGCAAATGAAAAGCCAACCACTTGACCTTCTTTGAACTTATTTCAAATCCATCAGGCACAGAGAAAATTGAGACTATAACTCAGGTTGCTCCTTTTGGTCACATTACCATTTCCATTACACTGGACTGTATGTCTTAATTGAGCTAGAGCCTGTCCTATGACTAATTGCCAGGTCACACTGGCCTTAAATTAAAGAACAGAGTTTTTTACTTTTTAACAACTTGAAAGTCCAGTTATTGGCACAATTCCTCCGAAAGTCTGTCTTTTTATGGACAAGCTGGCTAGTGTGCCAAGCTCAAACCAACCTACAGTTTTATTATTGGGATGGTTATTTATATTCCAGTAGTGCCTACCCATGAAATGGCCCTGGAGGCTTGTCTGAGCCCTGGGACCTTGCAAGTTTTTTTTCAAGAGGAAGAGGAGAGAAGTAAAAGCTAATGTAGGTTTATCAGCAGTGGATTGAGGAGCAGCTGCTGGCCAGAAGTGCATTCCATAAGACATGAGGTTGTCATTCCATTCTAGTCAAGCACTTCTGGGGTCTCAGCTGCTGCACTGCATCTGGACACCTAGCTACAGAGCAGAGCTGACCAAGGGATGTCAGCTACAGGGATGCTCAGAGGGCTGAAAAGTATTGCCTATGAGGGAAGATTGACTAAAATGTGGTTTAGTGAAGGGAAGAGAGCACAGGAAGGGAAGCCACATTTCTTCTGTGGTCTTTGCTGCTATTTGTTCTCTCTGCTAGTACATCTACCTAGCTATTCCCTCAGCAGATAGAGATGAATAGTAACATCCCACCCATTAAGATATGCTAAACCCGGAGTGTGAGAGGGTTTGAGATCACTTTGTGAGGACCTGACAGGACAGGCTAGGAGGAGAATAGCAGTGGCTGTGGAAGGAAGAGCAAAACTCCATCCCCAGCAGCAGGCAGGGAAGCAAGGTGGAAGTGCCGTAAGCATTTTGCTGACCAGACTACACACATAAAGTGTTTGTGTAAATCTGCTAGCTGGCCTCTCCTAGTAAGCAGCTTTTAAAGGCAAAACCCAAGAACTGAGTAGATGGTGGATTCTGTTCATGAATTAGGTCTGGCCTGCAGAATGTCTCTAAAAATAAGCCAGTGAATGAAGTCCAGTCAGGCAAAGGGCAGTGGATGGGGGAGGCTGCTCGCCATGAAAAGGGACTGTTTAATCCAGTGATATGGATTATTCAGTTCATTAAACAAATACAAGGCCCCTGCGTTCCCCTGGTGGCATCCTCCCGGCCCTGCGGGGCTCCCCGCACGGGACCGTTACTGGGGTGTCTGTCGGAACAGGGGCAGGGCTGGGCAGGGGCTGCTTCTCAGGGCACAGGGGGCTTCAGCCAGGACAGAAAAGGGGCTTCCTTTTTTGTGTGTGTGATGGGGTAGGCCAGCAATAACACGCTATTCTAGTATGTCTTCTGCAACTGAAGAAGCTTCCAGTCATTTAGTTTGTTGCTAAGGAGTGTTGAGCCATTGCTCTGTGGAAGGGGCATGGTGATGAAGTGGGCAGGGCCGGGAGGTAGAATAACGAGGGGCTGGGAGTAGTAAGATCTGGGGTTTTCCCTTTGAGCTGCTGGTTTATACCCAGCCCTGGGCTTGCCTGTGACTTAAAAGCACTTCTCTGAACCTGGTCATATTAAGCAGAGCAGGAGACAGCCTCAGATTCTGCTGTGGGCAAAGGGCCACCCTTACTGCAGAATGGGTCTCAGCGGTGGATTTAGCTTTATCAGCAGTCTGGGGAAAACGGAGATCTGGGCTCTGATTCCCCCTGCAACGTTTTCTGCCCCATGTCTTTATCTGTGCTCAGATTTGCACTGTGCTCGGGGTAAACCCATTAGCTGGCCACGGATTACGGAGCTGTCAGCCTGTGCTTGGACCATTGCACCCACTGCCACCATTGGCTGTTATTAGCCCAGCAGCCAAGTTTTGTCACCCTTGAAGCTTTTAGTTGGAAGCTCCAGCTTAAAAAGCTGCTAAGGGTTCATTTTTTTTTTTTGACTTTTTCTCTCTTGCACTTACTCGAAGCTGTTGGCACTGGGGTGTGCGGGACTGCTCCCCATCGCTGCCGCAGTCCGTTAGGGTACAGTATGCTCCGGTGTGCCAGTGCACCTTGAGTGAGGGGCGTGGGTGCTTGGCTAAGGACTGCCTTAGAATTAACCTCTGGGGTGGGGGGACACAATTACGGCTCATCGGGACTTTGCAAAGCACGTTGACAAAGTTGCCTACTCTTTTGGAGTAGCCAGTTTGCGGGATTGATTGCTGCCAGAGCAGGGAATAAATTAGGTGAGCAATTTTGCCCGCCTGTTCCTAACGTATTACCCTTGTGGTTCTCCCCTCTCTTCCCTGGCACTGGTTATCTGTACTGCCAGCTACACATCCCTGCTCTAGCCAGCCCGGCTGATGTGTGATGCAGCCATTGCAGGTGAGAGTGCTGTATACGAACTCCGATGGAGGCCTTGCTGCCGAACTCTGTGCCTTGCCGGGGAGGCTAACAAATGATGCTGTCAGATCTGGGGTCTCACCTAAACGAGGAAACTGATATTGCAGTGCTACCTCTGCTAATAAAACTTCTCGCGCTGAGCTCTGAAGCAGTAGCTATGTTCTGATAAGTGGCTGTGTGTTTAGCTTGATGCATAATTATCAATACTTGTTAGCATGATGAAAAATGAAACACTGTCACTGCTCAACCACTCTGAAGGGGCAGCACCGAAGAGTCTCGGTGGAAGTGATTCTAACATGAAGGTGCCTGTGACTGCTGTTGTGGTGAGCTCTGTGACCTGTCTGCAAAGGAAAAACAACGCACACTGGTTATGATACTGCATTAACTTGGAGTTCAAGTGTGTGGTCTAACTGTATTGCTGCACTATACTGTTTGCATGCCAGTGGGACCTCTGGGCTCAGTGGTGTGAAACTGGTGTCTACCAGTTGAGGAAAAGCAGGCAGCAACTTGACTTTCATGGAAGTTTGGCTCCCAGGGTGGAAATACATAGGTCATGCCTCTGGACTCTTAAAACCTTGACCTCCAGTGAAGTTCAAAGGCAGTTTTTGGTATCTGTCTGCTCTCTTCAGGGGGCTTTGAAGCCTACAAAGATCTGTGATATGGCATGGGCATCTGTTAAAATTCTTCTTTCTTTCCAGACCCATCTCATGACTGCTGGGACAGTGCTGATGGCAGAAGAGCGGTTCCATTTCCATGCTGGCCATAGCTGTAAGACAGGCAGGAATCGGTTCCTCCCTCACGGAGTCCCTCTTGCATGAAATCTCCGATAGCACTTTGTGGTGTTATTACAACTCTGCTGAATTCCAGCTGACACATTCATTTCCCAGATGCCGCTGGGATGAGCTGATCCCTGCTGCTTTGAGACTTAGCAGACCTGTTTATTATCTGGGAAAGCCTAGTGTTATGTTTGGCCTCAGCCTTGCTATCTTTAGTTCTCCATCGGGAGAAAAAGGGAAGAAATGTGCAACTGGAGATAAGGGAGAAAAAAAGGCAAACTTCCTGGCAGACTAAATGCTGAAGATCTGCTTGAGCTATCCAGTTCTAGCTGGTAGTTCCTCCTGGGACTTGCTACAGAGCAACAGCCTCCTTCTCCAACCTGGCAAAGCTGGCAGTCAGGTTATCAGCCTGATTTCACAGAAGCCACTCTAAAGATGGAAGAAGAAGAAGAAGAGCAGCATTTCCTTCTTGCTGCTATTAGGGCAAGTCTTGCAGACTGGTTGCCACAACGAACAGCAACATGACAAGTGCTGCACAGGACAGAGAGGTTCTCTTCTGCTTATTTCATCTGCTCCATTAAATTTGGTGAGGTAGTCTCCCTCTGGGATACAGTTTGATGCAAGAGCTGCTGCTGTGCCTGGATAAATCACTCTGTAGCTAGAAGCTGTCAGGAGCACAGAGAGGCGGAGGAATTTCATGTTGGGAAAGCTGGTAATCTTCTGCCTCTAAAGGATGTTAGTAAAAGGTGCTAAAGTAAAGTCTAGGCTCCTGGACCTCTTGCTGCTTTCTCTTGTCCATACACCATCTGTGATGGGGATTTGGCTTCTAATTCTAGACATGCCCCACTGCATTGCCTCTGAAGATGTGGGCCGTGTGGCTTAGGCATTGGAGCAGCAGTCTGGGGGCTGGGATTGCTCTTCAGCACTCAGCTTAGGGGCCTGCAAGGTGAAAACCCTACTTGATCTTGGAGGCCAACCTCTGGGAGCTTTAGATAAATGCCAGATGCTGCTCAATTCACCATGCTAGATGAAGGACCTCACCTTGCATCACTGTTCAGAGCTCAGAAGCTGCTGTGTTAGAGGCTGGTGTTGTCCTTGCAGCCATTTGACACGTCTGCTATCAGAGTACACAAGAGCAAGAGGTAGCTATTCTTAGCCAGCCTGTGGTCTGAGCAGGCAGCTATTTCCTACCTGCACAGCCCTGAAGGCTTTGCAGCCAGTCCCGATGCATTTGTGTTCCTTACCAGGAAGCTTGTCATAGGGAGAGAAAGACACAGGCTTCCCCAAGGCAGGACTGAGCCTGCGGGAGTTATCGCTATCTCGGCGCATTCATTATGGTTAAAGGGCCTTGTCTCATAATTATTCTCTCTATAAATTGCACATTCATTTAAAATTATTATTACAAGATGGCTGGCTAATGATTCTTCCCCTTTGATTATTTATAGGGCATTTACTTTACATTAGCTGCGGCTGCTAGGATGGGCTGAGCAGCTCGGGAGCAAGGATTGACAAGCCCTTTTCTATTGCTTTCAATTACGGAGCCGTTCCGGTCCTGCTGGTGGGAGCTCTGAGGGAGGAGAGGATGGAACGGGGGAGAGGCTGTCCTCAGTTCTTGCTTCACTGCTAAGTACTTAAAGATGTCTACAGGCAAATAGTCTGCTTAAAAGACATCTATCAGAAACAAAATGAGGTAGGACTCCTGTTCCTGTAGTCAAGGCCAAAGCAACGGTCCCTCTCGGGGGATGACACTGGGCAGGTGAAAGTCTTGAAGGGTTTGTGAGGCTGAGGCAGGAGGCACCTCACAGCACCGGGCCAGGAGCAGTCGAGGGAGGTAGCCCCAGATGGAGCCTTGCAGTGTCAGAGAGCAAGCGCCAGCACTTGTGTCCTTCCCTTGCAGACATCAGGACTTGCTACTTTCAGTGCTAGCATCCTTCTGACAGAACCCCAAGAGGAAGGCCTTACCAGTCAGACCAGTGCCCGCAGTTTGTGAAGGTCTTTTTGTTCTGACAGGCCTCCTGTGTGATTTCATGCAAATTATTTAGCTTCCTAGTGCTTTTTTATTTTTCTGCTCTATAAAATGAGGATAAAACTCTGCCTTACTCCCCAGGAGTGTTGCAAGTCCAATTAATATGCACGAAGCAAGGTAATATTCCAGGGGAGGGGAGGGCTGTATATGCCTTGACTAATGAACAGCTGTCATTGTCACCACTCAAAGTTAATATTCATATAAGCGTGAGATACTAATGCATACCCAGATACTTAAGGAGCTTTCTACCTGTTCACACAAAACAAATTAGCACCTGCTGTGTGAAGTGCAGGAACATTCATTCTGACAAAACAGATTTTTATTTTGTTTCCATAAAGGAGGTTGCTTAATAGATGGATGAAATCCTTTTCACCGTGGGGCAATTAACTGTGCCATTAAACAAGTGATGCTTATTGAACCAAAATGAAGAGCACCAAAAAATTTGGCATTCAGTATCACAGACAGGTAGCCCAAGGCAAGGTATGGGCTTTACATTCCTGATTTCTATCACTCTGGTACTTGTGAGGTGGCAGAATCGACTCTGCAAACTTCTTGGAACCTTATCAGCACTCACACCACTGCAGCTTTAGCTGGTCAAGACAGCTGCTGTTTTCTTGCACTTCACTCTCGGTGGCAAACACTCGGTATAAGAATCTTTGATTCAAAGGACAAAAAAATAACCTGTGAAAATCCAGATACTGGATAATGCCTTTTTGAGCAGCTCTCAGTGTGAAGTGAACCGCTTCGAAGGTTTGCACTGTGCTTAGGCAAAGTTCTCTAGTTGTCATCAGGATGCCATTGGCAACCAAAGTTTGTTGTGCTCTAAATGGAGCTGTGATAGACTCGTGCTGTTTCTGTTATATCTGCAGTAAGGGCTTTGATCCCATCCTAACCAGCTGAAAGAACTGGGACCAACTGCTTCTGACTTGGACTTTTTTTCTCTGCTCTCAGGGTGTTGCATCCAGGAAGTTTTTGCGGTGTTCCCTCCTACTTCCTTCACTGCCTGCTCTTGGTTAGAGTGAGGTTGCTCACAGGCTGGCTGCGTGGTGTACAGGATAAGTGGGATGTGTTTGGTTGTTGGCAGTGTTTGTATCAACCTTGCCCTTCAGGACTGATGGCACAGAGCATGTTCTTCAGCCTGCTCTGGTTCCTCCTGATGCCTTCCTTGTCTGTCTCTAACAGGCAGATCCTTTTGCTTTGGGATGTGACTCTCTCCACGCTTTCTGGACTTGCTCCCCCTGCTTCCTGGTTCTCTATCAAGGTGACAGACCTCCCTCACTTGTCAAATCAGAGGAGGATTTCTGGGGAGCTCACTGAAAGTGAATGAGGCCAGGTTTGGCCAGACCCTCCTCTGGATCTGATCTTTTCTAATTATAGCAACTAGAATAACAGACTCTATTGGAATAGGCTTTCTGCAGGGCTGTGCTGATTTAGGCTACTTCTGGATCTTGCTCCTTAAAGATAATCTGAGCATACATTAAATAATATAATCCCAGTCTGAGCTCCTGCACACCAACTCCTTTTGATTTGTTAACATTCACCTGAAGGAAGATGGGTCCTTTAAAAAGAACAAAACTTGGAAATACAGCTCGCTGCATATATCTAACAAAAGCCTCTTTGCTGTCCCCCAGACTAGTGAGTTCAGCTTCATAACAAAGCTGCTTCCCCTCCTTCCTTTTTTTTTTGTCCTTGTTGAAGCCATACAGGAGCTAAGCGAAATGCTTAGAAACAAGAGCATGGTCTGTTGAAAGGGAATGTGAGTGAGCAAAATCCTCTGCAAGAAAAGAGGTCAAGAAATTATCAATAGAAAACTCTGTCAAGGTGGCAACTTCCTCAGGTTTGATTTCTATGAATATGTCTTATCTGATTAGCTTTACAACTTCGGTCTATTATAGAAGTGTATTGTGTTGGAAACCATTCTCCAAACTGAGAACATGCCTTATTACTTCTCAGGCCCTTTGTGAGAGCCAGGGAGTAGGAATGTTTTGTATCTGGGATGAACCATGGCCTCTGCTCTCTTCCTGATGCTTGGGAGATTGTTCTCTGATTTGGACACACTTCAATGGATGCTTTTTAATCATCTTGGATTTTTTTTTTGCTGTCCATAGGTCTTTTGTACACGTTCTTTTTTCCTGTTCAAGCCTTAAAGATAGTTTTGAAGATAACGAGTCCGTTTATCTCCTGTTTTTTGAAATGTACGTAGTGATTTTTGTTGCATTTCCCTAGTCAGCCCAGTTTGCACCTGAAGTAAACTGGACAGATGAGCAGGGCCAGAGACAAGGATGTATCACTGAGGAGAAAAATGAACTAGGAAGCAAATGAGACTCTCAGAAGACTTAGCTTCACCTCTTCCATCCTTTTGTAGGTAGTTAGGACCAAGTTATTCCGAGCAGATGCAAAAGACTTGAGCAGGCTACACACATTGCACTCAGAGGTGCAGAGTGGGTATTGTCAACACGGGCAGGTACTTTTGATATTGTTTACACTTTCTCTTGACTGACACACCAGTTCTGGGTTTGATGGTAAATTCCTGTGAAATATATTCCTTCTTCATTTGCATGTATGTGGTTGGGACATTTTGGGGACAGAAGCAAGGAAAAAGAGTAGGTCATAAAATGCTCATCAGGAGATGCTGAGTTCCTGTACTGCCCTATGTCTGTGAGAGTTGTATTCTTGTCCAGGTACAATGGTTCTGAGCTGATTAAGATAATTGTTGGTTTTCTTACACCAGATGTACCATGATGGTCTGTAATTGCCAGTGACTGCGTAGAACTTGTAGCTCTGTACAGCTCGGCTCATACACCAGACTATCTGGTTGTTAGGAAGCAATGCTTGCGTGACCTTTTCTTCGTGGACTCTTCTGTCTGGCAATACAATGAAACTGGACTAAAAGTGTAATATTTTGGTTTTTTGGTTTGTTTTTTGGGGGGGTATGGACCATTTCACATATGCAAATGTCACAGACTCTACTGGCAAAATGTTTGAAGCCTCAGTGCATTAGCAGTGGTTATCAATGTGCTTATGCTATCCAGTGCTTTTCTGGTGTGAACTTGGCTTAGGATGTTTGGGTCTCAATCTCAGCAATTCGGTCCTTTTAAGGATTTCCCAAAAACCTTTTCTTTCTTCCAGAGAGACAGGGATGATTATCTGCAGATCAGGTAAAACCACGCTGCTTGAGCAGAACTGTTGCTAATTTTAAGGTGAGGGGAGGTAAGCTGTCACAGCGTAGCAGCATCGTCGGGGATATGACACTTAACAAAGCTGCTATAGGCTCTGTGTATGTGTTTCTGTAACAAATTGGTGTGCATATTAATTAGATGTAAACGGTGTCTAAATATTTAAATTAAAACAAGCCACTTCCCCTGTTCCATACCAAAGACCCAGCTTAACCATGGCATCGCAAACATCTCCAGGAGGTTTGAGGTGAGATGATGTCAGAAGGGATGTGAAGGGGTATAGGGGACACTTTCAGTGTGACCTTTAAAGATTAAAAGCGTTTGTTCAGAACATCATTTGGATATACAAAGCAGGTTGGACAGCTCTGTTACTGAATTTTTACAGACGGTTGTTCTGTACTGAAATCTTACAGTGGCTGTATTTTGTGATGCCTTGTTTGTGTGCACATCTGGTTTTATTATTTGGAGCCTGTTGCTCAGAAGGGGGATGGGAGGAAAGGAAGAAGAGATCAGAGGGGGTAAGTGTAGAGTGAATTTGCCAGAGCTGTGCTTGCTGGCACTGCTTGCTAGTGTGTATTTGGCAGAGCTGTTATCTACTTGCCCATCCAGGCAGAAACACATGCCCACACAAATGAGATCACAGACATCTCAAACTTACTTGCTTCCAGAGAGGCTTTTACATTATCTCCAGGGAAGAGAGGCTTTTTAAAACAAAGGTTATAAACATCTTCTGTTGTAATAAGATGTTTGTTCTCTCAGTACTTAAAGCAGTACGGTGTGTAAGGAGCCACTTGAGTTCTGCATCACCGGCAAAGAGAGGCACTTTACCGCTTATGTAAAGTATGTAAAAGCTTTGCTTTTATTTCAGGGGGAGCGTTTGTAGCACTCCAGCCTGCCAGCCATTGCAGCAGGCTAAGGGCTGTGCCTTGCTAGCAGTGTCTGCCCCCGGTCAGCTTTGAGTCTGTGGCAGGCCTGGCGAAAGCAGGCGAGGCTGACCGAGGGCACAGGCTGTGTCTCGGAACTGGGGACTGAAATGTGGGCTTTGCTTATCACAAGAAAAGGAACCACCAAGTTGGGATGCGATTCTGTATTTACCAATCAGTAAGATGTGGCTGGTTCTGTTGCTTTCAACCCCTTTCTTCTGCTGGCTGGAGTTTGATGCTGAGGGAAGGAAAACTGCCCTGTCGTTTCTGTGATCCCCTCCCTTTTTTTATCGGGCCAGAATCCCTCATTACTAGGCAGGGAACTCCAGAGCCCAGATCTGTTGCTCTAGCTGTTACCTCAACACAGATATTTGCTCCATTTGTTGTCTTCCTCATAACCGTGTCCTCTCGGCTCTCTTCAGCGAAGTCCCCTGGCCAGGACCGCTTGCCAATCTGCTGTGCAGCTGCCTGCAGCTGTGGGCAAACACTCGGTACGATTGGAAACTTTCACTTGAAACGCTGCCTTGTTTGTAAACAAGTCTTACTCATAACATCCTCTACCCTTGCCTGGTGTAACAGACACGAAGAGCACAACCTGGGATAGCCCAGACCGTTGAGATGAGGTGTCGGATCAGGTGATGAAGATGCCTCCGGATGGGATTGCCACGTGGCCAGGCAGGACAGGGCCAGGAGGCTTCTCTCTAGGAAGCTGCTGGCTGCCTCCAGTATTGCAGCAGCTTCTCTTCCCGCAGCGACTGCCCTCCCTGCCTTCCGCGGATCCCGCTCGGCAGGTCCTGGGGGCTCCTGTCGGGGCGATGGTAAATGCTCTGCACATTCACATCCACAGCAGTGCCACAGCAACAGCTTTATTTTATTCAGCCAGATGACTCAAACAGGATTAATCTCGAGCTCCAGTTCCTGTGCAAACTCTATCAATTTATCTGCAATTACTCATGACTCTTGCAGAATTAATGATTTTTTTTTTTTCCATGGGGGAAAAAAAGAAAAGGCAGCACTTCATGGAGCCTTGCATTTTAATTCTACGGCTCAGCAGACTGCTAGCTCTTGACTCTTTCTTCTCATGCCTGCTAGCAACAACACGAACTTTTCCTTTGTTATGCTGGCTTGAACAATAACAAAGATGTAAGAGTTAAGGCTGCAGGTGCATGATCAAGTTATTGCCTTTTAATGAGTAATTATGTCAGATGAGATGCAGTGATTTTGTAGGTTGCAACCTTGGACAAACATAAGCAAATCTGACAATTTTGCTTAGGATAAGACAGGTTTAAGTTAAACCAAACTATCTCCCCTTTGCTGCGGACTAGTGGGCTGTATAGGTACTGAGCTTTACGTAAAGTGTGCTGATTTGTTTAGCTGGATGCACGCCCAGCTGTTATGGGGGCTTTCATATGATGCAAGGATTAGTTCCTGGGTAGATTTAGGCTCTATATGTAACTGATGGAGAGCAGTAAGCACTTAACCTAATGGCTTTGGAGAAGCTTGCATCTCTTTTACAGGCTGTATGAGGCACCAAGGCTTCAAGTGTACACACCTGTGTTATAGTGGGGAAAAAATAAAATGCCTTCGATTAAATTTTGTTATTGCCTATTGTGCTTTTGAAAGTTCTTCATCCAACTCCAGCAAGTGAAGTACCCCTTGGTAAAAAATCATGGTAGAATTAAAGGGTTGGGTTTCTTGGTTTATTTTCAAAAATCATCTGGCAGTCAAGGTCAGCCAGCTGGACACAATTCATGCAGCTGGAATAAGAATGATTCATGAACTAGGTCACTTGGTCTTAATTATTCCTTACAAGAAAGAAGAAAAGCAACTCTCACCCCAGCCCAGCATGTCCAAAAATGGTCAGCTCTGTGCAGGACATCCCACTGTCCTGGCTGTGATGTGCAAGTGACATTTGGGAGTTGGTCCCAGAAAGGGAGAAGCGATTCTTAGGTGACACTTTCAAGGCACATGCTATATGCATGTGTCCCATGTAGCTCAACAACTATTAAGGACCACTTCCATAAAAAGCTGTCCTAATTCACGGTAATGGGACTCATCGGAACAGTTCTATTTCAGTCTAAAATGCTGCTTCTTGGGTTTTTTTTCTCAAGCTATTGGCTTTGTATCCAGCAGTTTAAAATGATAGCAAAGGTTCTTTGTGCATGTTTCATATTCAACACGTGGCTGCGAAGGAATAGCGAAGAAGTCGGGAATGTGATTCAGAACAAAAAGAACGTGGGTTGTGTAGGAAGAGCTGACAGCAATCTGAACCCCAGAATCTGTTTTCCCTTCCCCTTTCATCTTTCTATTTCATTAAACTCTGGTCAGAAGCAGTTTTGAGATCCTCGAGACAGTTCATCTTAAACACTGTTTATCCTCTAAAAAGGTTTTGTATTTAACTTTCCTACATTGAGTCCAAAAAAGCAAAAGGGCATTTTATCATGGTGTGCAGATCTTATGTATACCTCTTGTAATCCTCCCCTAAGATTTAATTGCATTTAAAACTCCAATTAGCATTTAACTCCATCATAATCTCACTGTTGCTTCTCTCTCTTCACTAATGCAATGAAGATTCCCCAGCGATTACGAGGGTTATGAATAAAGTTCATCTTTTGATCTTGACAGAAATTAATCTTGCACGTTTTTGTGCTAATGGATGAAAGTGGAGATAATTCTAGGTAGGAATATGTGCAGGAAAGAAGCTTTTTCAGGGGTAGTTGCAGCCAGGTTCCCACCATGACTCTGAAGGACCCATGCTGTGATTTTTTGTTCCTTGGAATGAGTTACGTTCTGGGTTGAATCAATCTTCTGCTATCTGTTTTCGTTATCACCTGAGAGCATTTTTGAGTGGTTTGTTTTTAATAAAGGGAACAAGACCGTACTAAAAACATACCAGCCACCTTGTCCTGCTAGGGACAGACAGCTCATGCTGAAGGCCTTTATAAATGAAGGGGCTGGTTTGCATGGCCCTCGTACTTTTTAATGAGTCTTGGTGAGTAGAACGGTACACAGAGGATTCTGTTCTCCTTGGCCATGCTTGTGACCCCCTGTCCCATCTGCTGCTGCCTCTGTCTCGTATTAGCTGAATGTGGTAGACCAGGACCCAGGCAACTGGCAGTTCCAGGCACCTACTGAGAGAGGCTTTCGGATGAAAAGAGCTTGGAAATAGATTGCTTTCAGAAGCTTCAGAGTACTAAAAAAGACAGCCTATGATAACCTCTTATGCACAGACTAATTCTTCTGAAGACCTATTATCTCAAAGCAGCTTCTCTCTTGGAGGAGCAAAGCAGTTGAGTGGCCCACTTAGCTTCACGTTTCTCACAAACATTTAGCTGTGTCAGGGCTCAGTTTTAGCTGATTGCCATTACTTAAGCCTTTTGAACGAGTTGGCTGCTGAATAGCTACCCTCTTCTGTGACTGCTATTTGGTAGGAAACAGCGAAAAACAGTTTTTGCCCCTTCAGATTGCAGAGCAGGTTCTTGCTGTTAGATCAGAAGCTAAGAAGGGAGAAGAGAGGTTAAGTAAATAACCTCCTGGGCAACAAAACCCCAAACCCTCGTGTCCCTCACCGAGGCAGCACTTCATGCAGTCAGCTGCCCCTTGTCCACATCCTTTCGATTGCTTGCTGTTTTCCTTGCAGTGTTGAGCAATACGTTCTTTTCCATCGTGGCCATGTCCCCATCCCCTGTAATGTGGTAGAACCATCTCTGTGCCTGCAACTGCATGTGCAAGTGTAAAAACTTCATTTCCCTCCAACTCCTGGCTTCGGGAAGGAGAGGGGAATCCTGTTCTCCCTGTGACTCTTCCAAAGTCTGCTCGGGGGATAGCATCTACAAAGAGCAAGGGGTCCTGCGAGGCTTTGCCTGCAGAAGGGGGTGGTGGTCTGCTGCAGGCATGGGCTGAGGGAATGTCAGTCATGCCGTTTGTATAGCTGGGGGGCTTGTGCCAGTGTGTCTGCGAGCAAGGATGAGACACATACGGTGCTGGCCACGCAAATCCAACCCCGAGCTGCACTATTTACTGAAGCAAATGCGGCTTTTCGACGCTGTTATTTATGCAATTAAGCAGACAAACCCAAACAATTTTGTTCCTAGCAAAGCGACTGTGGCTCCAGCTTAGAAGTTTTCAAGTGGGGACTTTGATTAGAACATTTTATTTTGATTGGCCTGATGCCACTTCCGGGCCTGTCAGTCTCTACAGGGAGATCTCTGCAGATTCCAGTTCAACTGTCGTGTATTTTGATATTTAAGTGACTTTGTGCCTTAGCAAGAACAACTTGCCCTTTGGAGTCTCCTGGTTAAAAAAAAAAATTAGAGGACTTTTAAGGGAAGGGCAGACTGATCAGAGATGTTAACTCCTTTCCAACCTGTGCAAAGCTCGACCCGCTGGGGTTTACTGCTCCCAGCACAACAGCAGAAGGATAGGACTTTCTGCACAGAGCACATGCCCAGCACAGGGCAGGGGCGAGCAGCCTGTGCAGGAGCCGGTTCTCTGCGTGCCTGGGGCACGCTTGGGAGCCAGTCTGCTCCTCTGCCCCTCTGCAGGGGCTGGCACTGCTCTGGGCTGACAAATTCAGTCTGCCTGCAACTTCATTTACCTGTATTTGCTGCTGCTAGAAGTCCGAGGTTGGGCTGTTTTTCCATAGCTTGGGGATAGTTTTCTCTGCTCTGTTTGTGGGTTGTTTGTTTTTTTCTCTCTGTTTCTTTTGCAGATTGGTTTTACTTGAAATAGAAACCTCTGTAGCTGATCTCTCTCCAGAGAACCAGGCCTGTTTGTTCTCTTTCTGGGCTAGATTGAGAAACTGCTGTTCAAGCCAGTGCACAGAGCCCATGTAGCTCCTTGGGTGAAGTCCTGGTTCCACAGATACCGTATTTCTCTGACTTCAGTGGTACAAATGTGAATTTTTTCTAATTTATTTTTTTTTTCTCAGTGGGCTGGTACCTCTCCTAATTCTTCTACTTAACTAGTAGAAAAAATAAGGCAAGATACGTATGGAGGGAGATACTCTGTAAAGGTGTCACATGGAGCATCAGTGTTAGGTTCCTGCTCTGTGTTGCTTTCTGGAGGAACTTCTAATTCAAAGATGTTTCTAGTTGTTGAGGTTAAGCTGTGTGAAGTAACCTATGAAAGCATGCAAACTCCTCCCCACCCTATCTGCGTCTTAATATTGCAGCAATGTAGCTTTTGGCCTGCCACTTATTTATTCTGGTTTTAAGAAAGGAAAGTAAAAGAAATGGAAATGGGTTGAGTAGTTTTTTTTCTTGGTGTTCATTGTTCTGCTGCCTTGATGAAAAATTTGCCTCTAGGAGGAGACTGTTCTGTTCTTTCCTTGACAGCTCTCTTCCTTCCCCTCCCCATCTCCACCCTTTCCCCAACATCATATCAAAATTGCTGGGGGGGGGGGGCTCAAGCCAAGCAGATATTGTTTCCAGTGGATTAGATATGTCATACTTGCTTGTCATGGGCTGATTCTTTCTGAAAGGTCAGCCCAGGAGTTGTTTGTGCAAGCCAGAGATAACGGAGAGCATCATGCTGTGAGTTTGCACAGGCTGCTGTGTGGTCACTGGGCCAAACAGCCCCATGTCACCGTGAGCCCCAGTAAAAAACAATAAAGGAGACAAGCGCCTCGTATCTCCCAGCTTTGTATGCTCCCCAGAGGGGGGGTGAAGGGCCGTTCTGGTGATGAGTAACATGGGACAAGAATGTCACTGGATGTCTTGAAGAGCTGTGTTTGCCTTGATAAAAGTGGGAATGCCATAAATTTTGTGCACCTACTTGTGCTAATGGGAATCAATGGAGCTGCTTTCATCCAGTAAATTTGCATCTATTTCTGTAAACGTTTTTCTGATGGTGAAAGTAGTGTCCTTTGCTTTTTAGTGAACAAAGAATTTGTTCTGGGATGGGATGCTGGTTCCAACAAACACTGATAAATCAGGAAGACTTGGTTAAGCCAAAGCTGAGACTGTAGGTGAAGATATGTTGTATGGATCCAGGCTACCAGGATTCTTATCTCACTGACCTAGTGCACAGAGGACAGTGTAACGGGGAGAATAAGCTGCCTTCCCATTTGGGTTACTTTTGGTTGAGGAGTCTGGGGGGGGAAAACAGATGCTTGGGTATGTGTTTGCATGGATCCATGTTCTGAGGAGGCTTGTGCCACTCTTAACAGATGACTCTGAAATCTCTGGGTGACACTTACCTGAAAGGGAGAACTGCACTCTTCCAGCAGCTCAGCCACGTAAGAGTTCTCTTCCTTGTAGCATTAGTCTTTGGGACCTCAAGGCTTTCAGAACTGTTAGGGAAATGGTGCTTCGTTCTGGAAGAAAAATCCTTTTGCTTCAAAAGTGGCTTCCAAAGCGGAGCAACACCCCTTGTTGGGATGTAGTGTTCTGCTGTGCCAGAGCAGTCACCTCTGCTTCCCCGGGTGCACAAACTCTCTGCATTGGATTTGCAAACACTGAGCATCTGGGTCTCCAGTGGACTCAGCAGGAGCTCTGGAAGGGGGACTTGATGTGCAGTCAAACTGAGGCTTTACTGGCTTTCTATTTAATATGGAAAGTGACAAAATCCACATGGTGTGACAAGGGCAGTGCACTTCTTCCTGCTTGGTAATTAGGAGAACAGGGTAATTGGGGTGTGAGTAAGGGGTCTTACCCTGAGAGATGCTGACCTTACTTCAAGCACCCTGTTTTGCATGCAAAAGCTGTTAATGCAGGGAGGAGGCACTCCTGATGGACCCAAGTGCACTTCATTTGAGGATCACTTTGTACTGGCTTAAAGTCAAAGAATTCTATTTGGATATTCAAGACTAAGGGCTTGCAGCCCAACACGGGGAAATTAGAAATCAAAATGCAAATGTAGTGTTGGAAGAAGCACCGCGTGTGAGGCTTTGGGGGTGTTTGTGCTTCCTTTCAGAAGAGATACACTCCAGCTTTCTCTCGAATGTGTGATTCACTGTCTCAGCCCACCCAGGCAGCTGTGTCACTTGACCCGATCGTTACTTTATCGATGCTCAACTGGAAGCTATGTGTAAACACAGAAGGCTGTTCAGATGAGGGGGGGGAAAACTGGCACACCCAGGCAAACGAGACCAATAGGTTCACTGCGTGTGGAGATCCAGGGCTGAAGAAGATGAGCAGGGATTCACTGGCTTGGCCTGAGGTAGCGTGGGCGGGCTGAAGAGTGGGCCTGTGGGTCTGCGGTATGCTCAGTGAGAAGTTAGTTCAAAAGCTATGGCATAGATTCTCTAGTGCTTGCTCTCATCTGCTTTTCTTAATTAAACATTTCAGCTCTAGTTTTTCCTCTCTGCCTCTATATAGAGCATCATTTTTTACCCATGCTTTGGTACCTTTTCTTACCTGCAAGAACCTCCAGTCATTGTATTTCTGTTTAAATGGCTCACACGGAGTGAGCTGGTAGAAGACTGAAGCTTGAAATCTCTCAAGGTAAAGCGTGAGTTTTCTGTGAGAAGACTGGGAGAGTGTTGGAAACACCTCAGACATGGGGAACGGAACCCGGGCCTTGGACCTCACAGCGCAAGGCAAAACGGATGCTGGGCCCCTTAGTTATGTGTTTCTTCAGAATGGGGACATCTAGAAAGAGAAAAAGAGACTAACATTCTCCTGGTGATCAAAGTTATAAATAGAGATTCTGAATAATCTTGAATCTTCCTTCTGTTTTTTTAATCAATTGATTTACTCAGCGCTGCTGCCCTAAAGGCTAATGAGGCAGTAGAGAGATTTATGGATGATATTTTTCCTAGCTCTGATGGGACTTTTTAAATGCCTAATTAACTTGGTATCGAGGCATACCTATTCTCGGGAAAGCTGAGCTATTGAGAAGCCAGTTCTCAAACTTATTTTTATACTTGGGACCTATGAAAAATGAGTCTTTGCTTTCCAAACTTCTGCTTTCCCGATGGCCTTGTCAGCGCTCAGAGACCACCAGCATCACTGGTTCTAGGACTGGGCCTTTTGTACGCAGAGATCTGGAGCTCTCCATATAAGATGTTATCTTGTGGTGAAGAGTTAGAGAACGTGTGAAATTGGTTGTGTGACTGAGGCTGAGAACAAACGAGTGGCTGCTTGATAAGAGTATGTATCTCCTTTCAGATAGTGTGGGGGAAAGACTGAGCTGAATACAAACAGCTTTGGGAAGCCGGAAATACTTTCAATCCCATGGAAAGAATATTTGTGGAGAAGTTGGGTAGCCTCATGCTGTATATGAACTGTGCCCTACCCTCTCCAGAAGAACAACGCAAGCATCTCCACAGTTTGTTTTTAAACAAAAGCCGCCCAGAGATGCGAGTGATTGCGTTATGGCTTTGGCTTTTCTGAGGGGATGTGTCTGTTTCCAAAGGAAGATGGTTTCAAAGTATTCTCAGGAGATAGAGGCCTTTGGACTTTGAAGTTGATACTGTAATTAAGGTCATATTTATATGAAAGTAAACATTTGGGATGAGAACTCGGCCTCTTCCTTTCCTGCTACTGGTGAGACTAGTGCAACAACAACTATTTTGATTTTTAGTTGTGACCCTGGCAGTTGAGAGGCTTCCCCTCAGCAGAACGTGCTCAGGGGTCGCATGGATCACCAGCGTGCTCAAAGGAGAGCGGCTGCCCGCGTGGATGCTCCTATGGTTCTCGGCATCGCTCCTGGCAAGGCTCAGCTTCTGAAAACCCTTGCCTAGACCCCCTGGGTCTGCCTGGCTGGAGTTCTGTTCCAACACATGCGGGCCATGCTTTTAGGGTCTGCTGACAAACATAAAATGTGTTGGTTCTTGCGCTCACAAGAAAGCGGTGTGCCCAGAGAAGAAGCTCGTTCTGCAGGCACCACTTGCTTGCTTTCACTTGCAAGTGGCGATGTATTTTCCAGGTCTCGGTTCACCCTTTTGTCATATTAGAAAGTGAGAGTTAAGCATCTGGAAAAGTAGCTTGGTTCTCTTCAGTGGAGGAAGAGGAGGAGAGATGCCCCAAATGTCCCTAGAAAACAATTCCCCTGTAAGTGGCCCTTCCCCTGGGGGGCCCCGTGCTGGCGGAACCCCGATGCAGAGTCGGGGAGAAGGGAGGCTGGAAGGGTGGGAGAAGCACTGAGCCCCAGTAAATCAGGCTGCAATGTTTTCTGAGCATGTTGCTTTCCTCTGGGCAGGAATGAGAATCTTTTCACACCCAGGCCTCAGCTGGCACTATTTACTTTTCCTTGCAGTCCTGAGGGTGTCATGAAATATTGCACTCCCCTTTGCCCGCATCCGTGCTGGAGAGAGGTGCTATAAACACTGCCTATGGGGAAACAGGGCAGTCTCTGACACTGCAAAGAGGAAACCAAAGCAGAATATCAAGCAGCTGCTATTCATATGTCCGTGGAGTGATAGACTGCTTAGTGCTTGAGCCTAGACTGTGGTAAACGTGTAAACTTCTTGTAACTCTAGGTTTTCAGAGAACATTTAATTCCCCCCTTATATCTCAACAGGCCCAGGATACTTAATTCCTTCAGTTTGTGTGGCCTTCATCCCCAGAGATTGAGGTGTTTGTGACACTAAAAGCGTGACTTGGGCTTCTTTCAGCCCCAGAAGCAGAGGTTTTCAATGTGTGAAAGTGATACAGGGTTATAATGCTGTGAGTTTCCGGGAGTTCGGTGAATTTAGAAATGTGAACCAGGGGTTCTGGACTATGTCCTCAGTCTGTGTGAGAACCTCCAAGGGGCTGCTTCTGGACCTTTTTAAAATTTTTTTGATTTTTTTTTTTTTTTTTTCAGTATGAGTAAATCTGGGAGAAACACTGTCTGTTGATGTGGCCATCAAAACTAGAGAGGGAATTAAAGGCCTGGCTAGAGGCTGAAACGTCTTATTTTATGAGAGATGCAAGAAGAGTTGAATTAACTGATGTATAATTCCCCAAGGGTATAGAATTTTATTAGAGGAAATGACTGACAAAAAAAAAGTTAAAATAATTAACACCAGCACTTTGAGTATTTAAGTGCTATGAAAGATAGAAAAGGAGGAGAATTTATAACCCAGCACACAGGAGCTGCATTCAGGGGGCTGTGTGTTTTATTCAAGGTATTGAACAAGCTGATTCTGAGAAGCAGATATTTTATAGTTCCAATTAGCACAGATTACTTTATTACTTTCTATGCTATCAGCCAGTAATTATTTTTAATGAAAGCTTCAAGTTTTCTAATTTGCACGGTACGTACAGAATGGAATACAACAATAAACTGTGATGAAAGGAATGCAGATCTTTCAAGAACTCAGTCTTTCAGAAAGGATGGATGGTTCAGGAATATATTGTTGAAAATTAACAGCATGCGAGTGTTGTAAATGTATCACCAGGCAAATCAAGAGTGTTTGTAAGTAAATAGGAAGACAGCCTTTTAAAATTCCTTTCATTAGGGGGGTGTGGTAGAAGAATTTCTTCCCTGTGAGAGGTGAGACACTGGCACAGGCTGCCCAGAGAGGTGGTGGAAGCCCCATCCTTGGAAGTGTTCAAGCCCAGGCTGGCTG